>BJCM01166063.1:0-10759 GCA_018326385.1 Flaveria bidentis | reverse complement strand
TAGACATCCGAGCATGTTCTTGACGGAAGGAAACAAAACCAAAACCAAGAGACAAACAATAACACGAACTATAATGGAATGGTTTCATTGATAAAACCTAATGATTACAAGCTCGTTACAACATAAGAATCATGACTCTTGGCAAAGGGAGATCGAGCATGATCTCCCCTCTCATCCGGCAGCACCTAGGCCCCCAGGCACAATCCTTCACCTCTCTACACAATGAAACTGGTATTTATAGGCCTCAACCCATATCAGATGCGACTGGGCCCATTCGTACGACTAGGCCATGCGAATGGTTCAATCGTAAGACTGGATCATACGAATGGTTCAGCCTTACGAATGGCCCAATCGCATATATCAGTCACACGACTGGTCCATTAGCATGGCTCAGTCGTACGATTGAGTCTCTTTCGCATATCTCCTGTGAATGACCTGGTTTTATGTGTTTACAACATATCAGGTGTATTACATTAAGCCTAGACTATTCGTCAAGCGATGGACACACTATATATGACAATATATGCTCCAACATGATCAAAACAAAACAATTTCACAAAACCAATCAGTTCAAACATCATTATATCGAATATTAAAACATAATCAATCATTAATTTCAATCAATTTTGAGTTTGGATTCTTGATTGGATATCTAGGGTTCATGTTCATCATAAAGATCAAATAACATGAAATCAAACATAAATACTTGAAATGCTTAGATGATGATCCCTAGTATGTGTTTGATGCAAGAATCGATGAAAATCACCACCCATATGCAAGAACAAGATCAAAGAATGTGTGCTTTGTGTGTGTGGGTGATTCGATATGAAAAAAACTGATGGAGAAGGGGAAGGGGACGGCCATATTGTGATTAGGGTTAGGGGGTTGGGTTTTATACTTTTTTCTTACAAGAAAGGCCCCTTCTTTTATAAAAGTCGTTTTAAAGCTAAGAGATTAAACTTTTTCTACACCAAAACCACCAAATGCTCATATAACATGAAACAAACATTAATAACATGAAATTATATTTATTTTTCAATTTCAAAGGTATTTTTATAATACTTTGGCGTTAAAAGACGAAAATGCGCGAAAACGCGTAAATTCTAGAAAACTCTCAATTTTCCCAACCAAGCTACATAATTAATCACATAATCATATAACACATTATTTCACACCAATTATGATTGTTTGAAAACTATTTTGACAAATCACCAACATTCAGGGATAGACGCGCGTATGATTCGGCAATTCTTCAAATTGTCGTTACCTGAAAGGTTCATGAATGTTTGTGCACTAAATGACGCATTTAAGTAAAAAATATTAAATGCATGAATTTATGATTGTAAAACCATGTTTGTGTTGATCAAAAAGTGACTGGAAAATGTCAAATGTCACACATCGGCTGACACACTCGATTCATCAAGTCCAAAAAAACAACTGGCGCATTGGTTAAACCAAAATACATAACGAGAAACTCGTAGTGTCCATAATGCATGCAAAAAGTTGTTTTAGGAATATCTTGCTCCTTCACCTTCAAGTGATGGAAACCAGATCAAAGATCAATCCTTGAGGTCCAACTGGCACCTTGGAATTGATCAAACAAGTTTTTGATCCTCGGTAATGGATATCGATTCTTCACCGTCAGCTTGTTCAACTCACGGTAGTCAATGTGCATCCACATACTACCTTCCTTCTTCTTGACAAATAAGACCGGAGCACCCCAAGGAGAGATACTCGATCTAATGAACCCCTTATCAAGCAACTCTTGCAGTTGCTCCATCAATTCCTTCATCTTGGAGGGGGCTAAACGATACGGCGCTTAGTAACAGGTTAGGCACAAGGTATCAAGTCAATCTGGAACTCAATCTTGTGGTCTGGTGGCGCACCAGGTAAATCTTCCGGTAACACATCCGGGAAGTCACACACAACCGGTACCTCAGACAGTTTTGGTGTTGACTTTTCCACATACTTCATGTAGGTCAAGTAGGCACTAAATCCACATCTCATGCACTTTCCCGCCACTGCCATCGAAATCACCTTCAGAATCATAGTGACTCGAGCACTATAAATCGTCACTGAACTCCCGTCAAGCACTATCAGTCGAATCATCTTCTTGCAACATACTATATCTTCCTCGTAAGACACTAACCAGTCCATTCCGAGGAATACATCAAACCCACCTAAGGTCATCACAAACAGTCTTGCAGGAAACTTATGACCTTCTAGTTCTACATCACAACCTTCTGTTAGCTCAGAAATCCTAGTAGACTTTCCTATGGCAGGTAAATTAGCACAGCAAGCTGCATAAATAAAACTCTTACTAGCACCAGAATCAGATAACAAAGAATCTAGAGTTTGGTTTACTAGAAACGTACCTGACATAACATCAGAGTCCATCCTAGCTTCCTCCTAGGTAATCATGAAATCCCTGGCGCTTGCTATTTGTCCTTCATTCCCTACCTTCTTCCCTTCGGAACTCTCAGCCCTTTCCTTGTTGAAGTCCCTGCTCATATGACCCACTTCACCACAGTTAAAAGACTTGGTCCCCCACAATTCCTCACCATATGTCCCGTCTTCCCACACTTGAAACAAATGTTCGACCCCCATCTACATTCCCCAACATGCTCCTTCCCACACTTGTCACACCTCTTCGACCCTGCCCCTGGTGTGGCTACATGTCCGTCATCCACCCTCACAACCTTGTTGTTTGTTGGGGCATCACTCTGTCCAAACCGTTTCTAGTTCCAGTTTCGATCATCGCCACCTTTCTTGCTCACGTCAGCCACCACCATCTCTCTCTCATCATACAACCTTCCTGTCAAATCAACCACTCACCAAAATGTACTCGGTCATGCAGTGATCATGTGTATGCGGATATCCGCTGGCAAGCCCTTGATATACGTCTTAATCTTTCAAGATAAAGGCATCACCTGATCCGGCACCAATTGTGCCATCTCATTGAACTTGGTGGTGTACTACTGATGCGTCATGGTTCCCATCTTCAGTTGCAAGAACTGCCTCTCCACCTTGTCCAACTCCCTGTGAGGATAGAATTCCTCAATCACCAACTTCTTTAGCTTTTCCCACTTCATCCTCCTAATAGCGATACTGCCCTCAGCCTAGACAATATTGTCCCACCAACACAAGGCTAAGTCCATGAATGAGTGGGTGGCAAACTTCACCTTCTGATCTTCCGTGCACTCACTAACCTCCATTTCCCTCACCCACCAATAAGTAGCAGCAGCAGTGCCATTTCTATCAAAAGTTGGGGGCTTACACCTCGGGAACGCCCTATGTTGTTTCTTGCACCGACTCTTCTTCCTCCTCATCACTAGAGACAACTGTCTCAACCTTCATTCGCTCCCTTTCTCTCGAGGACCTATTCCTCTCCTTCCTTCACAACCTTGATCATTTCGGTCACCCCAGATGGTAGGATCGTCTTCATAACCTAGTGCACCTCCTCAACCACAACCTCATTCATTGAGGCCCATAGATTCACACTCTTATCACCACCTTCCGGATGAGGGGTCTCGAGCTCTTCTTGAGTCGTCTCCTCAGCTCTAGCATTGCCTCATATGATCTATGGTGCAGCACCAGGTCCACCGCAACCTCCACCTCGAGAAGCCTTCAAAGATCTACCTCCAGACATCCTCTAAACACGCTATAAGATCTAAACACCAACATGGTCATTCAAGGTAATAGCTCAGTTTATGTTAAGTATAGTAAGTCCCTAATTACAATGGCCAGTTATGATTAGCCACTTACTTTACTCTTCATACCCCAAGCATTTCCCATATAAATCTACTAAAAGCACACAAGCCACATAACATGCGCACATAATACTTGTTAACATTAAAGAAAATACATGATGGCACATAGCTACACGGACTGGCATCCTTCCATTTTTTCCTATTTCTCAGTTTAAGTTTAGGTTTTTTTTGAAAATGTTTACCCATTTCTCTTGAACTTTGGCTTTGATACCAACTTGTAAGGCCTAATTCCTGTAATGATCACAGTTGGACAATCATTGCACACAAAACATAAAACATACATTTACATTACTAAAATATTGCAGCGAAATACTAAATAAACCATTTCATATATTAATGAACGCTTTTGCAAAACAATACAACATTTTTAATCATTACAGAAATCTTATTGTTTGCATCACATCACAAAAACATCATTTTTATATAAAATGGATACCATCCTAAATAAGCCAAGTAGTTGCCTCGTGCCATCCTCAATAACAATCACCTACTAATTGGAAAATACATAAAAGTTAGCATTGTTGAGTGAGTTCTAGTTTTATAAAACATAATATATCTTACCTCCGTTTAAAACCATTCTTTACTTTCACATGTGATCATGCATCATACGTACAAATAGATAATTTTATTATTATTATCTTCCATCATCATTCATTAACTTTTATTCATCAATGTACTTCATCGTTATCATTTGTTGGGTTTTATTGCATTTTCTCCTTTTTTGTACATTTATTTATTCTTTTCTTCAAAAATTTCGGGTGTTACAACTACTCATCAAGTTGATGATCTGGTTATAGAATAGGTGTTTTTCTTCTGATCATATTCGCACTCCACTATGGGATCATATGATGATAGTGGAGTTTTGGGGACTTCTTCATTAGTATCAAATTTAACTTAGGTGAGTACTTTATGCATCAACATCTTTGACTTGTCATTCTTACATCCAAAAATGATACAGTGCCAACAATTTGCTCTAAGATGTCAAAGGGCAGATCAATTACCTCATTCTTATGGTCATAGTAATGATCTCTCCATTAGTTCTCTTGACACCAAATTTCTTAATCTGAGCAAGATACCCAACTGCCAACACTTTGGTTCCCTAAAGTAACTTCTCCTTTACTTTCGGATCATCAATCATTGATTTTACAACTTTCTTTAAAGCTTGTATCATCTTCTAAAGGATTGAAGAGATGGGTTATTTGTCATCATGAAGAGTCAAGGGATGCTGGAGGCCTAGTCAACACTTTTAAGTTACTTTCTTTGACTTGGCATGTTTTCTTTCCCATTGCTCCCTAGCTTGTTCAGGCTTTAGGAACTCTCTAGTGGCAACCTTTTTTCTCATTCCTCTAATATTCAGATCAAGAGGTAGATATACTCATTGGTCCTACTTGTCTACTAGAGAAACCATAGTGTCTGGGGAATTGCTTTATTTGTTTCTTGTCCCTGAACTCTTGCTGAACTCTTTCTACTTTCTTCTTTAATGCAACCTTCTTTCTTCTAGCTGACTCGACTGATTTCTCCATATCAACATGAGTTGCAGCTATTGGCTTAAACCTGATCTAAGCAGTGCTCCATTGTATGACCTCATCAAAATTGTATCCTTTCAACTCGAGTTAAGCTGCTAGGAGACATTTTTTCATCTTTCTTTTCTTTCTTCACATATGAGATCACGATTTTGGATTCGACAATTATAATTTAGTAAGTAAATACTAAAGAGAGTACAACAAGTGAACTAATTGTAGAATGAACGTTTTTTTGTGGTTTTGGAGTGGTGTGATCAACAAAACCAACAAACATCCATTTATACTCACTTGGAGGGGGATCAAAAATGGCAATGTAGCCGTTAACCAACATTTAATATAAAAATCATGTTTATTGGTCAGTACCGGCTAGCACCCGGTCCAAGTCAGGTCCGGATACATACCCATGTAGGGTTAGATCCGGGTACAAAAAGAAACAATGGAACCAGGTAGGAACCGACCGTTCAAGATGGGTAGGGACCAGGAATGATGCGCTCTAGGTAGGAACAAAAACCACTTTCTGGTAAAAACCACTAGGAAAGGACCATACCTGGTTTTTTGGTGCATCTGGCACCCCCTTCACTCTTAAGCAAATAATGTTAGATTTAAAATTATTTAAATAAAAGTATAACTTCTTAGCTACAAAAACGCTTTACAATCTTTAAATTAACCAGAAAACCTCCTTTCATAAAATTAACACAGAGATCATACAGCTAAAGTGGTTAAAAAATCATTCTTTATTAAGGTTATTAATTAAAGGGGTATTTACATATTTCCCTTTACTAAAGTTATTAATTACATATTTACCCAAATCAAAAAATTAATTACATAATTCCCATTTCTAAAACATATATATTACATATTTATCAATTATAATGAAATTATTTATTGAATAATTATTACACTTGTGGTTCACTAAAGTATTTTTACACATTTCACTTTTTAATACTATCAATTACATAGTTTCTCAAGTTTGAGTCTTCTATATAAATAGTTTCTATTGATACATCATGTACCTAGTTTATGTTATTAATGAAAATGTCTTTCAGTTATTAATGAAATATAATATGCTTCTTGATGTTTATTTGTCTTTAAAAATTTCATATTATTATTGTATTTGGTATAATTCATGTGTATGAACATCTTATATGGGTTTGAGGCTATTGTACATAGTTCTTAGTCAATAATAATTAAGTAATGTGTTCAATCTAGTCGAGTGAGTATTCATGCTAATGGACCATACTTATGGACCATACGCATGAATGAATAATACTTATGGACAAGTCGCAAGACTGAACCAGAAGACTGGATCAGTCGTATAACTGAGACATAAGATTGATTCAGTCGCACGACTGAACCTTCAGTCGTGCGTATGAATCATCCGCGTGAGTCAATCACATGACTGAACCATGCTAATGGTTCAGTCGTACGAATGAAAACTACAAACCTATATATACCACATAATTCGTGGAAAAACAAAGACTTCAAATATTATTAAACCCTAGCCGTCTAGAGCGTCCTAAACAACCAATCCAACTTCAAAGTTCGTTCCTGATCGATTTCTAATCAATTCTTAACGTTTGTTTCATTGTTAGATCGATTAGGTTGTCATTCTCACTGATTGGATCGCCAATAAAATAGGAATTTTGCACTATTTGATCTGGTCTCACTTAGAATTTGTTAGTACTCCGTACGAAAATAGTCCTAACAAGTGGTATCAGAGCTTTGGCTCGTGATTTTGCGTCGATTCAATTGGTTTTGGTGTTAAATTCAACGTTTTCATTCAAAAGAGTCATCTTTTTGCTTCAAAAAGTGTTTTTGATGTTTGCATGTGTTAAAGTTTTGATTGTTCATCAAACGCCAGATTAGGGTTTTTAGAAAAATTCGTAATTTGTGTCAAAGTGTTCAAAATATTCGATTTCTCAAACACATAAGCCTTCAGTCGTACGATTGGTCCATTCGTACGATTGAACCCATTTGTACACTCTCATTCGCACGACTGAACTCAGTCATATCTCTCATTCGCACGGTTAAGCAGCTCTATTCGGTTGATTACAATCGTCTTGCTCATTCACACGACTGAATCCAATCGCACGATTGAATTCATTCGTATCCTTCATTCGCACGAGTGAATCTGTCCTGTTCTATGTTTACCAAGTTTAAAGCAATGGAAGACTAGTTTGTTGCATTCATTGCAGGAAAGGACTCGCGTGTCTAGAATCTTCTACTTCTGGAAAATGAGATTGGAAACCACAACAAACCGCCAAAGTTGTTAACTTTTGATGATTGCCCATAGTGAAAATTGCGGTTCGTAATTTACTTGAATGGAGTTGACCCAAACCTTTGGACATCCATTAAGACTGGTTACATGGTAACAGTCAGTGCTAATGGAGTTAAATTGACTTTGAGAGGAATGAGTGAATCCCAGAAGACTCTGCATAATGCTGAAAAGAAAGCATATGCCTTGTTGACTCAATCTATACCTAAGGACATAGTTCATCAGTTCTCTGAGAACAAGCAGTCTAAGAAATTATGGGAGGCCTTAGAAAAGAGATACAAAGGAAAATCAACTCTAAAAGCACTAAAGGCAAAAGTTCTTAAGAAGGAATTTGACAATTTCTCTTCGATTGGGAATGAGAGCTTGGATGATATCATAGATCGATTCTATCATTTGATGAGTGAGTTGAACACTCATGGTGTGACAACATCCATGGAAGATAAAGTCTCTAGCTTTGTTGATGGTCTACCAAACAAATGGCATTCATTTGTGTCTAATCTCAGACAAAACGACACTCTTGCTACTTTAGACATAACTGATTTCATTTTGAAGTTAAGGGAGGAAGAACTACGTATGAAATACAAGTCAAGGAAAAGATCCTATGTTCAGAATCCTGCATTATACAATTCAGTTCCAACTCCGACTAGTTCAGGTGCACCGCTACAAACGGCATTTGTGTCAAGCTCTTCTGCTCCATCCCAAAGCAGTGCATCGGGAACTATAACTTCAGGGTCATCTGGAACCCAATACATAGTTCTTGAGGCAAATACTACAAAGTTGAAGACCAAGAATCTCGGAAATATCACCGTGGAAGTGGCCAAAGAGCACATGGATCTTCTAGCTGCTGTTGTTCAGTCTTATGATGGATTAGTTGCTGGTAAGATTGGAAACTATCATCTTGCTGACGAGGAATACAAGCAAGTTGATGAAACTGAGCTATAACGCATGGATATTATGTGGGCCTTGGCTAGTGCTGTTAGAAGAGCCAAGAAGTTTGTGAAAAAGACGGGGCAAAATTTGGTTACAACGAAAGATATGACATTTGGATTTGACAAAAACCAAAGTCACATGTTTTAATTGTTGTGAAATGGGGCACTTCAAACATGAGTGCGTAAAGCCAAAGAAGACTGGAAATGGAAATCCTTTTCCTACATTTAACTGACAAGACAAGGACAAGATTTGAGCTTCATCTTCAAGTAAAGAGTCTAAGGCTTTGGTTACTCAAGGTGATGAAGGACAAGATTGGTCCTTTCGATTCGTTTCTCAAGGTGAATCAAATATTGCTTTGGTTGATACATTGGATGACGGAACTGCAAGTGAAGGAGACATCATAGCTGAGCATTCATTTTCAGATATCAAAGAAGCTATGAATGTTATTGATCATTTGGTTGAAGAAGAGTTGAGTGCTATAAACTCAGAATTTCTAGTCTTCGAAGAGTCTGACACTGCTTTGATGCCTGATTCGTCTAGTTCTACACAGGTATGTTCTAAAGATGAATTATTTGAAAAACATGCATGTACTGAATGTGATAAATTTACGGAAAGCATTGATTTGAAATTTTCTAGGTTATTTGAACATAATGATAATGTAGTAAATGATTTACAACTCTACACTAAAGCAAATCGTGTTTTTAAACAAAATGAGTGTACCTTCAAAGAAAAGATAGAACTGTTAGGGAAACAACTAAGGGAAATCGAGGTTGTTGCCTTAAATCAATCAAATGACATTAAGTTCTATTTAAATTCTTTGGAGGAAACTAAAAAGGAAAAAGTGGTTTTGCAAGTCGAAGTTGAGTCTTTAAAACAAAAACTGCATAGTCTAGCAAGTTCTTCTCACATAGTTCAGAACCTAGTGAAAGAACGGAATACCGGGGAAGGTTTGGGTTATAAAGTAGTACCGCCACCACATGATATTCTTTTGAACACTAAATGTAGACCAATTAATAATAACCCAGTAAAGAATCATGTGGTGTCTACTCCTCTGGTTAGTGATCCAGATTCTACGGGTAAACCTGTGAAATCTGTCACTAAACAGAAGGATTCTACTTTGGGATCAACAGATAAGGTACATGTTGAGAATGTGGACAAAAAATGAAAAGGTTAAATTAGGGTCAAGTTCACAAATGTCTATTTTAGAACCTAAAAGTTCTAATCCAATGAACCTTAAGCATGTTAATCATCAAAATCCTAATAAAATGAAAGTAAAAGATGTTCAAAATGTTAAAACAATTAAGTTTGTTAAAGAAGGAGAAGCATCTAAAAAGGAAGAGTCATCACCCAACCAAACATATCTCAAATCACGACCAAACTCAACCCCACATCACTACTTTCCTCAAACTGTTAAAGGAAGATCATGTTACAGTTGTGAAAAAAGAGGACATATCTCTCCAAATTGTCCTTATTATCAGACACCTAAAAATAAAATTGATCTTTTTGATGAAAAACCAAGTTTTTCTAAAATTAGATCTAATACTCCTCCTAAGGTTACACCTAAGAGTATTAGAAAACCTAAAGTTCAAACCATAAGCCAGTCATCTGTTTACCACAAACAGGCCTTACACAAAACTGGTTTATGGAAGTAAAAATCAAGTATTGTGTCTGATAATGAAAACAAAAAGAAGAAAGATGTGCCCTCATCCTCGGAAGGACAGCGGGTTGAGTTCATGATGTGTGATACCTCTGAGACACCTAAGCCAGTTAAGGCTTGGATTCCAAACCTAAACTAATCAATTCCTTTGTATGCGTAGAGTGTCTGCTACACTTCTATCACTAATACCTGGATTACTGATGTAAGGCCCTATTCCCAGGACGCTTACAGCTGGCCAATCATCGCTCATAAAACATATAATTATAATTAACTTTCATAAAGCATCGCAGCAGAACATTAAAATAACTTTTTCATTATAGATGCTTTTGCAAAATAATACAACATTCATAATACAATTTCATTTGTTCGCATTACAATGCAAAAACATTAACAAAAGAATGCCATCCAAATGCCAAGTAGCTACCCCGCACCATCCTCAGCAATGCTCACCTGCCAACTGGAAAAAAAAACATAAAAAGTCAGTGTTGTTGAGTGAGTTCTAGTTTAACATAAAAACATACTTTACATTCATTAAACCGTTCTTTACTTAAACATGTGATCACACATCATACGTACACATAGATAATATCATTATTATCTTCAT
>BJCM01166062.1:0-12810 GCA_018326385.1 Flaveria bidentis | reverse complement strand
GACAAACTGCTGAAAACTTTGCCTTCAGACTTTGACATCAGCTGTTGTCTTCAGCTGATGTCTTCAGCTGTTGACTTCAGCTGATGTCTTCAGCTGTTGTCTTCAGCTGATGTCTTCAGCTGTTGACTTCAGATGTTGACTTCAGCTGTTGACTTCAGCTGTTGACTTCGGCTGTTGTCTTCGGCTGATGTTTTCAGCCGTTGTCTTCAGCTGTTGTAGACATCTTCGGTTGTCATGATGCGGTTGTCATGATGTCTGTGGGACTTAAAGGTTTTTCTGATCTGGCTCATTGGTTCTTTTGGTCCAACAAAGACACATGGTAAGACTCCTTATGAACTTTGGCACAAGAGGAAACCTTTCATTGGTTTTCTCAGGTCATTTGGATGTCATTGCACCATCTTGAATACCAATGATCAAATTGCCAAATTTCCTGAGAAATCAGATAATGGTCATTTCATTGGGTACTCTTCCCAAGCTAAGGGTTATAGAGTATAGAATCTTAGAACTAGGATTGTTGAAAAGTCAGCCAATGTGACTTTCAATGAACACACACCCAGTGTAACTGGTTCCGGTCCTGATTGGCTATTTGATCTTGATTTAATTACCAACTATTTTAACAAATCTTGTGAGAATGTTTCAGGGTCTATAGATATTCTACTAGCAGGTGATCCTAATCCAAGATTTTGAGCTGACAAGACTTTCAAGCTATACAACTTCAGCTCCAGTTGTAACTAATTCTACAAATGAAGTTTCTATCAGCACAACAATGACCAATTCAGCTGATACATTTGAGATGCCTTCAAATTTCAGCTTAGAGGCTCAACAACCAAATAAAGAAGCTTCAAATGTAGAAGACCATAGTGGTGGTGAAAGTGATCAAGAATTTCTTGATGCTAACAACCACTCCATTGAAGACAACATCAATGATGTCACACACTCATTGGATCAAGTCTCACTTGATAAGTGTGCTGATAAGGTGGGAGAAACATCAATGTCAAATCTAAAATTTTCTAGTTTAGATCTCTCTCAGCAACTTGCTGTTATCCCTCAGCTAAGGATCAACAAGTCTCATCCCACCTCAAACATCAATGGAGATATTAAATCAGGGGTAAGAACAATATGACAAACCTATGATTCAAATGTTTGTCTTCACACTTGTTTCTTATCTTAGATAGAGCCTAAGAAAATTGATGAGGCTCTAAAGGATGGAAGTTGTGTTGAAGCTATGCAAGAGGAGTTGCTTCAGTTCAAAAGGTAGAAAGTTTGGAACCTATGTCCTTTTCCTCATAGGAAGAATACTATAGGAACCAAATGGGTTTTTAGGAATATGAAGGATGATAGACGACTTGTCATAAAAAACAAAGCTAGACTAGTTGTTCAAGGGTATACACAAGAAGAAGGAATTGACTACACAGATGTCTTTGCTCCTGTAGCAAGACTTGAAGCTGTTAGGATATTCTTGGCATTTGCTGCATCCAAGAAATTCAAGGTCTATCAACTTGATGTCAAGTGTGTTTTACTCTATGGGATGATTGATGAAGAGGTGTATAGCAAACAACCACCTGGCTTTGCAGATTTTGATTATCCTGTTATGTCTGCAGGCTTGATAAGGCTCTTTATGGGCTGTACCAAGCACGAGGAAAGTGGTATGAAACTCTATCTCAGTATCTCTGCAAGCATGGATACAAAAGAGGTAATATAGATGGAACTCTCTTCATTAAAGGAACAGGAAATGACTTGATGCTAGTTCAAGTATATGTAGATGACATCATTTTTGGTTCAAATATTCCAAAGCTCTACAAAGACTTTGCGAAGCTCATAAAGAATAGATTTGAAATGAGTGCAATGGGGGAACTCAATTTCTTTCTAGGAATTCAAGTGAAGCAAGTTGAAGATGACATATTCATAAGTCAGTCAAAGTATGTTCAAGACATACTCAAGAGGTTTAACATGACTGATTGCAAGATTGCTAAGACTCCCATAGCAATAAACCACTCCCTTGGGCCTGACCTTGATGGAGAGTGTGTGGATGAACATCTCTACAGGGCTATGATTGGTTCTCTTATGTACTTATAACTACCAGGCCTGACATCATGTTTGCCACATATATGGGTGCAAGATATCAAGCCAACCCCAATATGTCACATCTTATCACTATCAAAAGAATTTTAAGATATCTCAAAGGTGCTTTAACACTTGGCCTTTGGTATCCAAAGAATTCTGACTTTAATCTGTATGCATATACAGATAGTGATTATGGAAGATGCAATATGACTGCAAAGTCTACATCAGGGGGATGTTAGTTTCTTGGTGGAAGGGTTGTCTCCTGGCAATGCAAAAAGCAACCATGTGTCTCTGCATCAATTGCTGATGCTGAATACATTGCAGTTGCAAGCTGTTGCGCTCAAGTGATTTGGATTCAGAATCAGATGCTGGACTATGGGTTCAATTTTAAAGAGACTCCCATTTACATAGACAACAGTAGTGCCACCTCTATTAAAAAGAATCCTATGCAACACTCAAGAACTAAACACATCAATATCAGGCATCATTTGATTAGAGATAACTTTGAAAAAGGATTGATCAAACTAGTCTAGGTTAACACAAATAAACAATATGTTGATTTGTTCACTAAAGCTTTTGATGAGCAGAGATTTAAATATCTCATATCAGCTATTGGGATGATTAACCTTGAGTAGTTTTTTCTTAAAACTAATTCATATTATTTCTAAAATTTATGTGTCCTAAGTTATTTATTTCATCATCTTCATAAGCTCTTGTTTTCTTTGGAAGAAAATATTTTTAAAAAGTTTCTTTAAAATTTTGAAAATCTTGATCTTTTCTGTCCTTCGAAAGATATGATTTTATCTTCGAAAAAAACTTAAGCCTTCAAAACAAACAACTGCTTAAGTAAAATTGCCTTTGGAAGAAATTTCTAAAATATCTTCTAAAGCTTAATATTTCCCTTAAGAATTTGTATGTTTTCAAGGACAATTTTCTTACGAAGCAAATTAACTTTCTAAAGCTTTATTCTTAATTGAATAAAGTATCCAAGACTTAATTCTCTTCCGAAGCAAAATTTTCAAAACTCTCAGGAATCTCTTCCAAACTCATTTGGCTTCGGAAGCTTTTTATCAAAACTTCCGAATATAAATTACATTCGGAAGATTTTCGACTTCCAAGAAAACTACCTTTTGAGCAAAAATCAAACTACATTTTTAGAGGTGGGACCGACATCCGGATTTCAAAGTTTATCATCTTTTATTAACTTTGTCTTAGATCCATTTCATATATAAACCCAACGGTTCCCCCTCATTCTTTATTATCTTCATCGTCTCCCAGACCTAAAATTTTAAGCTTCTCTCTAAGACCGCATTTGTTCTTTAATTTCTTCACCTCTAAGCTTTCTTAAATGGACAACCTCAACCGCAGAATTGAACCTAACTTTTCCATGTAGTTACACAGGCAACATAATCAGGTTGCTCTGATACACTCTAAGAAAGATCTTCATTTCTTAGAGATTTGTTGATTTTTGGCTTTGTCAAACTATTCCACCTCCCTTACCATTGATCCTGTTCTTTATAAGGATCATTTACTTGATTTTTGGAAGATCTGTCAAGAGGTTATTCTAGATGGGGAGAAGGCACTGTCTGCCATAGTGTAGGGGAGGACAATCTTCATCATTCTAGCAATCATAAACACCCATCTTCAGCTGGATGACAAGGAAGGTGAGTTGTTCTTTCCCAAGGAAGCAGTCAACCACTCCTTTGAGCAGATGGGCTATGAAGAAGACTTTTTTGTCAAGACCTTCAGTAAAGGGAAGGTCTCTTCTCAGTGGAAGTATCTACTCCATGTAGTCATCCACAACTTGTCTAATAAGCATGGGGGCTAGGACCAGATTCCTGAAGATCTCTCCTTGATAGTGCATGAAATGGTTCAGGGGGTCAAGTTCAAGTACTCTCAGTTTGTCTATAGAAATTTACTTGCTAACTTGGAGTCCTTAGAGTATTATATGATTCCTAGATATGTTCAACACATTCTTAGTTGTAATCTGGGCTCATAGTTGAGGGAAACAAGTAATATTCTTAAATTGGGACAGATGAAGCCCAACATCTTTAAATTTTAAAGAAGAAAACTATTGGCTTCTCTGGGGTAGAAACAACCTTGTCCCTAAAATGTTAGAGCTCATTGCTCAAGGTGACAACCTAGCAACATAAGCTAGTGTTAAACCCACACCTTCAACCTCTCAACCACAAACCATAAATCACCCTCACCTACAAAAGAAAATCCAAACGAACCCCTGCATAAGTTACTCAATTTGTGCAGGCCTCCATACTAATACCTACATATGAGGAAGTGGACTGTGGAGCAACCACTTTTCCTAAGGAGCAAACCACTCCCACTACTTTAACTATCATTCCTGAGGTTCCTCATGCTCAAAATGATGAACTAATTAGCCTAATAGCTTTAAGCCTTCACTCAGAGTCTCAACACTCTAGTGAACAACCTTCACGGGAAAGTTACCATCCCCAGCCTTTAGATCTCAACCAATCAATTCCTAGCTTTGATTTCTATTATGATGAAGACTTGGGATTCAGTGAGTATCATGAGTCTCTTTTCTCTTCCCCCACCCAAATAGAGATGAGTGCTCCTACTTCTCCCTTGTCTAGCCCATATCATCTACCCACTATTAAGGTGGATGTCCCTGACTTTGCTTAGGAAATTCATATGAAAGAGGCTCTCACTTCTGCTAGTGATTACATCTTTAATACCTCAACCATGGCAACTCAGCTCACTAATACTCCATCTGAAGTAGTCAGTGAGTAGAGGAAAACCAACAACCAAGAACATCATGCTGGTGGTGAGATTGAGGACTTTGGTCCAATTATCTCATCCTCCAATGAATCTTCTAATGAAGAAGAGGGGAATATGAGACTAAAGGTGCAAAAACTGTCAAAAACATGCACCTATCTAGTCTCTAAGGTTAGTCACTTGGAATCTTAGGGCTATGTCATCTCCACCTTAAGGAACTTCCAGTTACATCATAGGGTGGATGTATGATGCCAAAAGAAGAGCCCTTATTCTTCAAAGAGTTCAAGGGCAACAAGAAGTCTTTAATTTTCAGACCTTGAACTACTATAAAGGTCTTGACCTTGTCAATATGCCACTTGTCAATCCAAGCCAATCTAGACTAGCAGACAAGTTGGCTTAAAGAATTCAAGATAGGATTACTAAAGAGTTCAGCCTCAGAAGGAGACAGAGGCAATCAAGCAATATCATTGGTCAACTGGATGTTGAGGTAAACCCTAAGATTAGCTTCAAAGGGAAAACCTTGACTGAAAGCCCATTGATTGAACTTGAGAGCCCTGTCACACCTACAATTACTTTAGAAGTCCATTCCCTTGACGAGACACCTGCTGGTGAAGGTGCATCTCAACCTCTCTCTGGCTAGAGCTTGGATGCTACACCAAGCAATGAAGGCCAAAGCTCTATCCATCTTGAGTCACAAAGGTCTGTGAGTGACAAAGGGAAAAGGAAAATGAATCTTGACGAGATTGAGGAGGAGAAGAGAGAGATGAAAAGAAAACTAAGGGGAGAAAGTTCCTCTGCTGGGTCTGTTGGTTTCATGGAAGCTACAATTAGGGCTGCTCCCAGACCAAACACTTAGAATGATGAGTTGAGGGCAGTTAGGATTGCTTACTTACAGACTAGGAACTATGATATTGATAATATCATCTTCCTCCTCTTAGAGGAACTAAATGAACTGGTTGACATGGAAATGTCAAGAGAAAGGAAGGAGGCAGAGTATGCAAGATTGCTTATTCAAACTAAGGAAGAAAAGATACTAAAAAGGCTTTACAAACATGTTCCTACCCTTTCACCAGTTCAAGAATGTCCTTAACAAGAGGTTGTGGCTCCACAAGAACCTCCGGTAGACATAGAAACTGATAGGATCAATATGATCAACTACCTGAGTGCCACATGACTATATAAGGTAGATGCACTTCTTCCCTTATCCTTTGAGTATATAAAGTTTAAGTATCTTAAACAACTTGAACTTGAATTAATCAAAAAGGGAAAGACAACAAAGAGAAAGATGAGAGAAGAGGCTACAAAGGAAAGAGCAATCATCCAAAAGAACATGAAGAAGTCTGCTGATAGGTAGAGGATGATGAGCTTGTTAAAGCTGTATGGATTCTCCGAAAGGAGACTTGGCCCTATGTCATCTACCATGGATTAGCACATTAGGGTGATCAAGTAAATTTTCAAAAGAGGATAACTTGTTGACTTAAATTCCCCATCAAGTCAGGTCCCTCAAGAAGTGGAGGTTAAGGTTGAACCTTTTAAGACAACACAACCTGGACCGCCTGCTGAGTCTCAGCAAGCTTCATCTTCTGATCCATAGCAGGGTTCTGTCCCTTCTCAATCTGAACTTGTGAGAGAGGAAAACCCAACTGAGCAAGACAAAGAAGATCAACAAGGTGTTGCAGGCCAGTCTTCTTAGTTAAAAAGTTCAAAGAAGAGAAAAAGGATGGCTTCTAAACCTAAGTCTAAGAAGAAGAAGAAAGAGGCATCCATCTCCAAATCTCAAGATGAGTCAGAACATCTTGAGAGTGTGCAACAAAAGGAAGCTCAACCAACTCCAATCCAAGTAGCTCCTCTGGCATCAGGAAGACCCATCTTGTCCTGGACTTACTCTACTAATCTATAAAAATGGCATGTCATCAGAGATCAAGGTGTTGAAGATGTTTACACATGGCAAGACATGTTCAATATACCTCTACATGATCTCTTTGAGATGAGAAGATATTTTGAGAGCTTGAATGATCATGACCATCTTATGAAGAAAGGTATGGTCATTATCATAATAAGGACCGTTAATATCTGAAGTTTTCAAATGTTTTGGTAGCATAAATCAAGGGGGAGTATGTAAGGTTTCATATAAGGCTGATGCAATCCAAAACATCCAAATAGTCTGTCCTGCATGCATGCACAAAGTGCTGAAGTAGAATGCTTCGGAAGTTTCACATTCTGCATTAGAAAATATTTCAAGTGTGAATTCTTTCGAAGCCAAGACCAATATCTTTTGAAGCCAAACATGAAGTCTTTTGAACTTCAGAGACAAAGTCTTCTTAAGACAATTTATGAAGACAGGTTTCTTCTGAAGACTTTTGAGTACATGCTTTATCTGATGTACCTTTTACCATAAAGCTGAACCATCTTTCCGCTACAACTCTGTTTGACTCACCAACTTTCACAAGTTAGTGAAAAGGTCCATGCTTTTGGTAAACTTTACATTGAGGTCTTGAGTCTGTTTTCTTTCTACTTTATGTACTTTTATTCTTTTTGTAATATATTAGAATGTGAGATGTGGTATGTTATAGTCACTAGTCAAAAGGCAATCTGCCTTTTGACTCTATATTAATTTTGTTGTTGTCTAGATCATGTATCTAGCTGGCCTTCAAAGTATGGCCAACTATAAAATGTAGTATAAAGTATCTTTGGTCATTTGTATCTTAATGTATGGTTTGTAACACTTGTAAGGAACTAGAGAGCAATATACAACATTCTTGAAAACTAAACACTTGTGTTATTTTGTTCTTGTTCTCTCTCTCAATTACTTGTGTTTCTTAGTATCATTATAACTAGTTTCTATTTTCCCCATTTGATCTGTTAAGTGTTCTAAAATCAATCTCTCCTCATTGTGTGTTGTGTTATAAGTGACCAAACCCCTCAAACGGTCTTGCAAGAAGTTTCCAAGCAATACATCCAGTGGAAAGTCTGGGCTGGACAAAAGCAAAGTAAAGTGTTACAACTATAACTAAATATGTCACTTTGCAAGGGATTGCAAGGCACCAAGGACAAATGGTGGCCAAGCACAAGCCAGACCAAACTACATTGATAAAGCCACCCAGAATGAGAAGCCAAAGCAGTAAGCTGCAGTTGTTGTTGAAGAAGGAGACTTTGAACGAAGCTTTTAGGTAGAATATGTATCTCCAAACCAAGCACTAATGGCTGACCATGATGAAGCAAAGGTATTGGAATATCTCTGTACACATGAATGTATTGCCAAAGTAAATAGATACAGGTTCTACAACTTAGAGATGAGATCTGATCTTGAGTCCTTAAATATCTTAAAATCTGATTTTAAAAGAGCTAGAAATGATGATTAACTAAATATAAAGGACTAAGAGAAAACCATTTCAACTCTTAAACATGAACACACCCACTATAGGACTCAGATCAAAGATCTTATAACTAAGTTGACTGAATACAAGGCTTAGCTTGTGATCAATAAATCCAAGGTAGAAAAATGTGTTCTTGAAGAAGAGACCTTCAAGAACATAATATCCCCATTCTTGCATGCAAAAGTTTGTTATCAAAATAAACAGTGACTAGGATCTAGTGAAATTTCTCCTCAACATACAATATTGTCTGTAAGATCTCCTAGGTATGAAACTTGTAAAGACGAGCTCCTCCTCATAGACCCCATGACTGAAGATGATGAAGAAGAGATAGCAAAGGTGGCCTCTGAGAAGAGTGAAGAAGAGCATTCTAAGAATGGTCACTATCCTTCTGAGGAGACTAAGAGAGTTAGGATGACCAAGTCTATGAGAAAAAACTTGATTAGGAAGAGCAAGAGAAAGACAAAGAAAGATCAAGAGATCAAGGCCACTTTTAATTCTAAGTAGAAATAAGTTTTTATCTCTACGGGTCTTGAGGTGGTTAAGACTAAAGACAAAAACTTAATCTCTAGTACTAGGAGTTCAAAGTTATGTCTAATTCATTCCAACAACATGAAGAATGCTAATCAGTTGTGTACCATTGCTAGACAACCTTAACCATCTAGCTTCAAAGGTAGTTCTCACCCTTAAGGAATTGCCACAACATCTGCAAAGATGAAGATGGAGAAGGAAAGTGATCAAGTTCAGCCTTGTTCACAAAAGAAGGTTCATAGGAAGAAGAAAATGGATTGTGTTATGTGTGGGAGTACCTCTAGTCTTATTAAGGACTATCTTTACAATCCAAAAGGTATTGTCCACATGACCAAGAAAGAGACTTTTAAGAGTTCTATGAAGAAGCAAGCTTCGAAAGGAAAATATCTTCCTTTCAGAAGCTCCAAAATGAAGATGAAGACATGTGGAAAATTGCCTCCGGAAGAAAACTTGGTCTTGGAAGAAAGGAATACTTTCGAAGCACTTCCAAAGGTCTTCCAAAGGTCTAGTAATCAAAAATTCCGAAGTCATCGAAACTTCCGTAGTGTTGAAGGTCAAGTTTAAGATTCCAAAGGTGGTGTCGAAGACAAAGAAATACCAAGTGACTGAAAGTTCTCCATCAACATCAGCAAATGATCCTCAAACATGACAATAGAATCTATTAATGTTGCATTGTCTGTAACTTCTCTTGATGAGCCCAAGACTAATAAGGCGTGGGTTTCAAAATGTAACTAACCATCTCTTTTGTGTAGGAATAACTCAAGACAGACAAAAATGTATGGATCATTGATAGTGGTTGTTCCAAGCATATGACATGCAATAGATCATACTCTAGAAATTTGTAAAAATTGATGGTAGACCAATTGCTTTTGGAGGAGATGCGGGTGGTTACATTACAGAAAGGGGCAGGTACACAAATGGTATGCTCATCATTGAGAAGGTAAACTTTGTCAAGGAGCTTGGATACAATCTTTTAAGTGTATCTCAATTTTGTGATCAGAGTTATAACATGCTCTTTACTAAGCATGAGTGTATTGTTCTTAAGCCCGAGGTGGTCATTCCTCATAAGCATATCTTGCTCATAGCCCCCAGGAAAGGGAACATGTACAAGATAGATTTGCAAGAAACATCTCCTTCAGGGGAAGTTTCATTTTTCTATTTAAAGCCAATAATGATGACTCTTTTCTCTAGTATAAAAGAATGTGCCATGTAAACTTTAAGAATATGAATAAACTAATTAAGAATTATTTTGTAACTAGAATGCTAAAGGAAGAGTTTACAAGTGATAATCATTGTGTTTCATTCCTAAAAGGGAAGCAACACAAAGTATCTCACAAGCCAAATAAAAGAAAGTCAATCACTACTCCCTTACACTTATTACATATGGATCTTTTTGGCTCCACCTGTGTAATGACTCTAGGAAGGACCTCTTATTGTTTGGTGATCACAGATGACTTTACAAGATTCACTTGGGTCTTCTTTCTTAGAACTAAGGATGAGAGGCTAGAGATTCTAAATAATTTCATCTTAAAGATTGAGAATCAATGTGATCACATGGTCAAAACTATAAGATATGATCAAGCAATTGAATTCAAGAATCAAATCCTTGATGCATTTTGTGATGAAAAAGGTATTTCAAAACAATATAGTGCTCCTAGGACTCTTTAGCAAAATGGTGTTGCTGAGAGAAGAAACCTGACACTTATTGAAGCTACAAGAACTATATTTTCTGACTCTAAACTACCCATCACCTTCTGGTCAAAGACACTTAACATTGCCTTCTATGTGCAGAAAAGAGTTTTAGTAGTTAAGACACATGGTAAGACTTCCTATGAACTTTGGCACAAGAGGTAACCTTTCATTGGTTTTCTCCGATCATTTGGATGTCCTTGCACCATCTTCAATACTAAAGATCAAATTGCTAAGTTTGATGAGAAATCAGATGATGGACATTTTATTGGATACTCTTTCAAAGCCAAGGCTTATAGAGTATACAATCTCAGAACTAAAATAGTTGAGGAGTCAGCTAATGTGACTTGCAATGAACACACTCCTAATGTGAAAGGTTTTGGTCCTGATTGGCTATTTGATCTTGATTTAGTTACCAAATGTTTTAACAAATCTTGTGAGCATGTTTCACGATCTACAAATTTACTACCTACAGGTGATCCTGATCCAAGATTTGAGCTGAGAAAACCTTCAAGCTACACAACTTCGGCTCCAGTGGTAACTAACACTGCAAATGAAGTTCCATTAGCACAACAATGGCAAATTTAACTGATACATCCGAGATGCCTTCAAATTCCAATTTAGAGGCTCAATAGTTAGATAAAGAAACTTCAAATGTAGAAGATCATGATGGTGCTGAAAGTGATCAAGAATTTCTTGATGCTGATAACCACTCATTGAAGATAACATTAATGATGTCACACACTCATTGGATGAAGTCTCTCTTGATAAATGTGCTAATGTGGTGGGAGAAACTTCAATGCCAAATCTAAATTTCTCTAATTTAGATCTCTCTAAGCAACTTGATGTGATCCGTTAACTAAGGATCCACAAGTCTCATCCTACCACAAATATCATTGGAGATATTGACTCACGAGTAAAAACAAAAGCACAAACAAATGATGCAAATGTTTGTCTTCACTCTTGTTTCATATCCCAGATAGAGACTAAGAAAATTGATAAGACTTTGAAGGATGGAAGTTGGGTTGAATCTATGCAGGAGGAGTTGTTTCAATTCAAAAGGCAAAAAGTTTGGAACCTATGTCCTCTTGTTCAAGGGAAGAGTAATACAGGAACCAAATGGGCATTTAGGAATAAGAAGGATGATAGAGGAATTTTCATCAAAAACAATGCTAGACTAGTTGTTCAAGGATACACACAAGAAGAAGAAATTAACTACACAGATGTCATTGCTCCTGCTGCAAGACTTGAAGTTGTTAGGAATTCTTAGCCTTTGCTGCATTCAAGAATTTCAAGGTCTACCAACTTGATGCCAAGTGTGACTTTCTTTATGGGGTGATTGATGAATAAGTATATGTCAAACAACCACCTAGTTTTGTAGATCCGGATCATCCTGATTATGTTTTTGCAGGCTTGATAAAGCTCTTTATGGGCTGCACCAAACACCAAGGAAGTGGTATGAGATTATATCTCAGTATCTCTATCAATATGGATACAAAATGGGTACTATAGATGGAACTCTCTTTATCAAAGAAATAGGGAATAACTTAATGCTAGTTCAAGTATATGTAGATGATATTATCTTCAGGTCAACTAATCCCAAGCTCTGCAAAGACTTTAAGAAATAATGAAGGATATATTTGAAATGAGTGCAATGGGGGAACTCAATTTCTTTCTAGGAATTCAAGTGAATCAAGTTGAAAATGACATCTTCATAAGTCAGTCAAAGTATGTACAAGACTTACTTAAAAGATTCAACATGACTGATTGTAAGGTTGCTAAGAGATACTTAAAAGATTCAATACATTTGGGGGAACTCATAACTGAGTCAAGCCTCTCAAGAAGTGGATGTTAAGGTTGAAACATTTGAGACAACACAACCTAGACCGTCTGATGAGTCTCAGCAAGTTTCATCTTCTGATCCACAGCAGGGTCAAACTCCCTCTCTTTCTGAACCTGTGAGGGAGGAAGACCCAATTGGAGAAAGACAAAACTGAACAACAAGGTGCTGCAGGCTATTCTTCTTAGTTGAAAAGTTTAAAAAGGAGGAAAAGGATGGACTCTAAACCTAAGTCAAAGAAGAAAAAGACAGGATCATTGTAAGGCCCTGTTCCCGAAGACCACACAGTTGGTCATTCACAGCATTAAAGACATTAAACATTATAAATTTACAAGCTTAAGAGGCGGAATTATTTTAACAAAAGCCATTGATTTCATTAAAAACACTATTGTTGAGCAATACACTATTGTTTAACCGAATACAAAAGAATTGTTTAATTGCATTACAAAACAACAGCAATAACAAGTATGAATGGATGTCAGTCTTTCCCTGCCGAGTAGCTTCACCCTCGTGCCATCCTCAACAATGTTTACCTGCCAACTGAAAAATGTATAAAAGTCAGCG
>BJCM01166057.1:7650-44011 GCA_018326385.1 Flaveria bidentis | reverse complement strand
GAATCTATGAAATGAAAAACTCTTCTGTGAATGTTTGTTGATTGTTTAATGTTATATCTATTGATATTAAGTATTGGTACACGCATATATGAACATTTTATATAGGCTTACAGTTGTTAGACATGTTCTGAATCATTAAAGGTTCAAGAATGTGTTTATCTAAGTAATCTGATTCAGTCGCACGACTGGACCATGCGAATCGGCCAATCGCACGACTGAACCTGATGATTGAGTCAATCGCACTACTGAGTCATAAGACTGACTCAGTCGTACGAATGAATCAATCGTATGACTCAGTCACATGACTGAGCCAGTCGCTTGGCTCAGTCGTACGAATGAAGACTGTAACCTATAAATACCACTTAATTCATGGAAAAATGAGACTTCGAGAGTTCACAACCCTAGCCGTCTAAGTTCGTCTAGAACGTCCCTTCCAAGTTCATAGAACGTTTCTGATCATTCCTAGTCTATTCTTAACGTATTCTAGTCGTTAGGTTTGGTCGGGTTAACGGTTTCTCTGAGTGGATCGCCAATCAAATAGAATTCCGCGCTATTTGATTCGGTTTCACGTTGAATCAGTTTGTACTCCGTACGCTATCAGACCCAACAGCTATCAAAATGCACATACTAATTCAACCTAAATCAACCTAACATTTTACAAATTCTCAACAACCCATTTCAGAATTACAAATGTTTGACAAGTACTATCTTTTATAACATTGGGATCTTTACACAAATGTCATTAGCAATGACGACTACTCCTAGTACTTAGATATGCATAAGATCTGATATGTGTGTCTGCTTGTGTGTGTTACCCACGACCGACCCGATACAACCCGAACCGACCAAACATTACTATTTGCTTTATATATGCCATTAATGCTCAACAATAACTGTCATTAGGTGTTTGATCGTTCATTACATACAACTGTTGGGAACTTTGATCATTCATACTTACCACTTAACAAGTGAGTTTCGTGGCCCCTTTTTATGCCTATACAACTTTTCAATCATTTACAAACTTGGGGGAAAAGTATGCTCACCCACTTTTCATGCTGTACAACATACATACAATTTACACACTTGGAATCAACGTGCTACTATTTTGTGAGTACTTATCTCATACATGCTTGAGTCTGCTTCGTGGTTCTTTCTTACAACCATTTAATTCCAGTGTGGGAACCGACGGATAGGTATTGGTAGTACTACCTGGGTTGACACCCCTACCCTCGTGTTGGTATACTAGTTAGTACCAACAGTCGCCAGGAACGGGCCTTGGGTGAATATATTCCGACAAGGTTCTTTGTGTACGTCGTTAGGTTTGGTTGTAAAGCTCATGTCATGTGATTTTGCTTACTTATAACTGTATGCTCGGTATTCTGCAACAACATTATACAACATCAATTACTTTTTTACTTTTAAACCTGCGAGCTCACCAACAATTTTGTTGACTATTTTGAGCATATCTTTTCAGGTGATCATGCTAACTGAAGATCTAGGTGTGCTGCCTTAGTTGAGACCCTAGGATGCATATTGGGACTAAACATACATTTTGAAAACACTTGTTGTAGTCTGTTTTAAACAACATTACTCTCTTAATACTTGTTCCCGGGTTGTGGAAAATACATTACAATGTTGACATTCGTATTTGTGTGATCATTTGCTTGTGTATGCTTAAGGCTATGTTGTCGTGAACATTGACTAAACACGACACAAGTCCCCTTGTTGTCGGGTGTCATCATGACACACTTGTCATCATTATTATGTTGCATCTTTATCGCTTACCATGTGTTATGACGATTCCCGTCTCGTTACATCCCCGTGTTTCCGCTCTTAGCGGGGGTGTGACATTTGATAGTGAGCAAAGAAGATAGTGGAAATTTTGGGGATTCAGTGAAGGGAAAGAAAGTAAAGAAAAATAGTCGGAACCTTTTTAAATGGGGGGTGAAAGATCAAACCGATAAGGCGATACGGTAGTAAGGTTTTGATTTGATAAGGGTGGAAAGATAAACCACTTAAAATATTCCGACAATCATCAATAAAAGCTTAGTTTCACATAGTGGGGCCAAAAGATTTTCGTTACACTATAAAGTTTTCTTCCGAGCATTGAATTTTTTCTGAAAGAAAATAGTTAAGTTTCTTAGTAATATCTTTCGAGACCATTTTTACTTCCAAAGGCAAGCCATGTCTCAAGGACATGTTTTCTTTCATGAGTAAAGAGGTATTTCGACAGAAAGAGTTTGTAAACTTTAGAAGTAGATTTGATATATGATCAAATTTTCTTCCGAGGCAAAGAAATCTTCGAAAGGTAATATATGTGTAAAGGAATTTGACTTCGGAAGATAGACATACATATCTTCCAATGGTAAATTTCTCTTTGGAAGAATTTATACTTATATTTAAATTTTTTTAAAAGAGACTGACTAGCCAATGTTATTCATCCCTATTACTATGATTAAGTATTAAATTCTTTGTTCATCAAATGCTTTGGTGAACAAGAAAGTATATTGTTCATTTGAATTGACTTTGACTAGTTTGATCAAGTTTTTCTCATGAATATCTCGAATGAAATGGTAGCTGATGTCGATGTGCTTTGTCTTCGAGTGCTTGACTGGATTCTTTGTGATTGAAATTGCACTCTTGTTATCTATATGGATAGGAGTCTTCCTGAAGTTAAAACCATAGTCTAACATCTGATTTTATATCCATAGCAACTGAACATAATAGTTTGTAGGAGCAATGTATTCAACTTCAACAGTTGATGTATACATGATTGCTTCTTGCATTGCCATGTGATGATCCTTCCACCAAGAAATTGACATCCTCCTAATGTTGATTTCTTGTTTATGTTGTAGCCACCATAATCACTGTTAGTATAACCATAGAGATTAAAATCCTTATTCCTAGGATACTAAAGGCCAAATTTGGAGCTCCTTTGAGATATCTTAGAATTCTCTTGAGAGCAATTAGGTAAGACACTTTAGGTGCAGCCATATAATTTGCACAAATGTAAGTCGCAAACATGATATCATGTCCGCTTGCAGTAAGACACATCAAAGATCCAATAATTTCCTTTTTCTTGCAGTAAGATACATCAAAGATCCAATAATTGCCATGTACTGATACTGATTAGTATCCTCCATTTCGAAATCAGGACAACGATTGTGATTTCTAGGTATAGGTGTCTTGACTGCCTTACAATCTTTTATCTTAACTCTTTTTAAGATGCCTTTAACTTATTGACTTATGAAGAAGCCTTCTTTCATATTCTTCACTTGAATTCCAAGGAAGAAATCCATCTTTCCCATATAACTCATTTGAAACTTCTTCTCCATAATGTTTTCAAAATATTTGCACCTTTGGTCATTTGAGGGACCAAATATGATGTCATCAACATAGACTTGTTCAAATAATATGTCCTTCCAAGACTTCTTTATTAACAATTTCATGTATGGTGTCTCTTGTATAGCCATGCTTTACAAGAAACATAAACATTATCTCAAACCACAGCCTAGGTGCCTAGTGCAACTTATAAAGAGTTTTATCCAATTTGCACACGTAGTTAGGATGCTTTGGGTCTTTAAATCCAGGTGGTTGACACATATAGACTTCTCTAACAATATCCCCATACAGAAATGAACATATGACATTATGTTGATAGACTATGAAGTTCTTGGAAGCTGCAAAAGCAAGGAGATTCTCATAGCCTCATGTCTTGCAATAGGTGTAAAGACATCAGTACAGTCTGTTCCTTCCTCTTCTATTTATCCTTGAACTACAAGTCTTGCTTTATTCTTAATGATCAAACCTCAATAATCCCTTTTGTTTCTAAACACCCACTTTGAGCCAATAAGGACCTGACCAGGTGGTAATGGACATAGGTTCCATACCTTTGTCTTTTGAATTGAAGCAACTCCGATTGCATAGATTCAACCCAATTATTTTCCTTGAGAGCTTCTTCCATCTTCTTTGGTTCCATTTTAGAAAACATTCCTATTGTGAATTTGACCTCTCTTTCTCACACTTTTTGAGACATCCCCAATGTTGCTTTCTGTTGGATGAGTGTTGTGTATCTCGTGCTTAGGAATAAGATCTAGTTGCATAGATAGATCCAAGTTGGAGAAGTTTTACTCAGGATTTTGAACAACATTTCCAACTGATATCTAACACATATTCAATAGGGAGTAATTGAATAAATGAGTGACATCATCAATGATTTTTTGCTATGAAGAAGCATCAAATGTTGCCTCATCCTCAAGATTACTATCTTCATTAGCTTGGTATCGAGTGCTAGAGTTGTTAGCTGATGAGTTTTGAGGCCCAGTTTGTTGACAACTTGTTGAAGTTCAACTGTTTACTGAGATGTTCAAGCTTTCAGGACTTCTAGTAATGAGAGCTTGATCTTCATGATTTCTTGGAGAACTTGAAATAGATTTGGACAACTCAAATGGTTGATCTTCATATATATCATTTTGAGATCCTATTCTAGCTATAACATTCACACTAGATGGTTTATATTTTGTAAATAATTTGAAGTCAAAGATAACATCATCTGATTTTTTCAGCAAATTATGACAATAATGTTGGATGATTCCTCAACTTATTGATTTTAGATGTTATATACCCTATAAGCAATAGAGTTTGATGAAACTCCAACAAAGGTAGTAGGATCCGACTTTTCAGCAAATTATGCCAAATTGTCTTTTGTGTTAAGTATGGTATGTCTACTGCCAAAGGACCTAATAAAACCAATGAACAGTGGCCTCTTGTTTCATAGCTCATAAGGGGTTTTTCCATAGGGCTTGACAATAAGAACTCTGTTCTACACATAGAATGTAGTGCTGATTGCCTTTATCCAAATAGTTAGAGGTAACTTTGAATCAGCTAATATAGTTATTGCAACCTCAATAAGTTTCATGTTTCTCCTCTCATCTTCACTATTTTTTTCAGGAGTTCTAGGACTACTATATAGTCTAGTAATCCTTTTTGAGTTATAGAATGATTCAAGAACTTGATTCTTAAACGCATTCCCTTGATCACTTCTAATTATTTTTACCTTGTGATCAACTTGATTTTCTATTTTAAGAAAAAATATTTTTAAAGTTTCTATACTTTCATATTTAGTTCATAAAAAGAATACCCATATAAACCTTCTAAAATCATCAACAATCATAAGGCAATATGATTTCATTCCAATGCTTATTATACTTGTGGGACCAAATAGATCCATGTGCAATATATGTGATGAAGTGTTGATAGAATTAACTTCCTTGGATTTATGAGATACCTTGTGTTGCTTCCCTTTCAGACAAGCAACATAGTTATCTCTACATGAATTTTTTTTTCCATTTTCGCCACACCATGTACCATGTTATTTTAAACAAGTTTATTCATGGTTTTAAAATTAACATGACACATTCTTTTATGCCAAAGAGTTGATTCATCACCATTAGCTTTGTAAATGATACTTCACCTAGTGGCAAAGCATTGTTATATCCAGCTTGTACATATCCTCTCTCCTAGGAGATCGAATAAACAACAAAACATGAGAAATTGTCATTCTAGGTTTGAGGATAATGCACTCATGATCTGTGAAAAGCATATGGTGCTTTTAGTCATAGAATTAGGAAACACTTAAGAAATTGTGTTTAGCTGTTTGACAAAGTTTACTTTGCCAACTTTTAACCTACCATTGGATACACTACCTCTATTAGAAATATAATCCGTCTTCACCTCCAAACTAAACAAGACCTCCGTAAAAATGTACAAATTGTTGAAGAAGAGATTTGTTCCCAATCTTGTGCCTGGAGCATCCACTGTCTACAAGCCATACATTTCCATTCTTATCATATGGATGTCCCTGAACATAAGATGAAATGATTAGTTACAATTGGAAACCCAAGCTCGATTGGTCTTGGGCTCTTCCAAAGTAGATGATATACTTGAACCAAAATTTATGCATAATGTAACATCTAGTATTTTTGTTAAATTAAAAGTTAACTTTTTTAAGTTCTTGTAAGGACTATTTATGCCTTTTATGAAACTTATGGATTACTTATATTTATTTCTTAGTTTGTCTTTAATTCCTTAATTTGAAAGTTAAAATTTTATTAACAAATTTCTCATAGTAATAGATACTAGTAATATTAATAATAATAATGATAATGGTACTATTAGTAATAATAATAACAAAAATTATAATAATAATAATAATAACAATAATTTTGATAATAATAATGAACAACAACAACAATAATAATAATAATAATAGTAATAATAATATTAATAATAATAATAACAATAATAATAATGAATAATAATGATAATAATAATAGTGGAAGTAATAATTTATAAATAATTGTTAAGTTATAAAAAAAACTTGGATTTTAATTAAGTTTAGAGGGCTTATTACCAATTTAGAAACTTTAAATATAAAGTTTGTGCGTAAAATAATAATAACCAAATTGCAGGGACCATTGTGTAACATATAAAAACCCAAAACCCCTCTTTCTCTCTCCCCGCAAATCCGGCGGCCGCTCCGGCCACCTCCGGCGAGCCCCGAAACCACATAAACTCTTCAAATTTCAAACCTCAAACAATTCCAATAGTCTCCAGAACACGTTTCGAACCTAAGCACAAGGTTTAATTAGGGTTTATCTCCGTTATGAAGTTGATCGAACTTGAAACAGAAACTTTAATCAATTATCTAAACGTTCAATGATTAATACCTAATAATAATCTAATTAATCGAACATAAACGATTGTATTACTATTCTGAACCAATAACATTTCCAATTTCACCTAAAAACACAAATTCATCAGAAATGAGTTCTCTTTTCAACCCGAACTTGCAACTCATTCAAAACCCACCTTCCATACATTATTACCCTTAATTGACAGAGGGGTTTCTTTCATCGATATCAATAGAAGCTATCTTTGAAACGAATTGGATTACCATCATCATTTGCACTACAACTAAATCAGCCTTTGGTCGCGACCTATTCATCAGTTGTTCTTATCGTTTTTTACATCGAATCGGGTAATTGTTGAGGATTTCTTACTCGTTTTTACATGGGGAACAATCACCCCATGATTATTCTTTTTAACAACATTGTTTGATACATCAATTTGATTGATGATGAATTACGGTTTATGTGATTTGGGGGAACTTCTTAATCTAGGTTTATAAAGTATTCGAAACCAACATAAACCACGGCCGAGACCCTAGTTCACTGGTTAAGACACTGTCATCCTATCTTGAGGTCCCGGGTTTGAACCCGGGCACCCTCATGTATTTTTTAAGGATTTTTAGCACTCAAATTAATTATATAAAATTTTTAATAAATATAAAAATTGTTTATTTAAACTTTAAATATTTCTATACACATCAAATAATTTTCTGAATTGTTATTAAATTTAAATAATTAAATAGTATTTTTAAAACCTTTTAACAATGTTTATTCTTGGTTTAATTCTCTTAAAATGGATTTCAAATAATAAATAATAAATAAGTATTGGTTCAAACGTTACCTTTTAAAATCATGATTATTTTAAAAATGTTTATTTAAATTTTATATTTAAACTTTATTAGTTGTTACAAATGGCTTAAATTAATTTTCCGTATTAAAATACATATGTGGTAAATTTCTTTATTAAAATATTTAATGTACTTACAAAAATCCCCAAATTTCACCTAACCCTAGTTCTCGTTAAATCATTAAACTTATTATAATTAAACTTAAACCTTGTAAAAATATATTCTTAGGTTTCTAGTGAAGTTTTACGTTGGAACGTTGCTTATTATTCTTTTTAATTGTCATTCTTATACTAGTTTGCCATGTTAGTTTCCTTGCCCCTTTTATATTATTTCATACCATTTTGGGGTGAAACATGTTAAACTTATCAACTTACACTTTTAACCCTATTGATACTTGTAAAGACTTGCAATTCGTACCTTTATTTTGTCATGGTTATTTGTGTTATCGTAAGTCTAATATGAGATACATATTATGTTGACAATCATTAACTATTGCTAGCCTTGTGACGTCATAGATCTATGGGCCTGACAAGCCTATTTGGTGCTAAAGTCTATGTATTACTAGCTCCTGATGACGTATGACTTGGTCATCATGTGAACCAAGTACACTTAGTCAATCGTATAAACTTGTAAACTTGTATTTAGTCGAGGTTTGATTGTAGCTATATGTGTTAAATAAACTTGCATAACTCGTAACCTTTGACCATGAATGACAACTTGTAACCTTTTGATATATTATGTATATTAAACCCTTGGAAACTCATCAACTTCATAGTTGACCTTTTATTTTTTAACATGTTTCAGAAAATGCCCAAGTTTGAAGTCATCATCTAAAGTTTGCATAAATCTAGGATTTGGACCTACATTAAAGAATAAAAAGCTTGGATTATTTTGTATTATGTTTTGACTTATTTCATGTTGAGACTTATGGTTGTATTTGCATTTGAAACTTATGATAATTATATTTACATTTAAAAATAGAATTATGTGACTGTGAACAATCTTAGCCCTCACATCTTGAAGATTCCACTGTCATGGTTGGGGTGTGACAGATTGGTATCAGACCCCATAACTATAGGGATTTAGGTTATTAGAAATGGTGACCTACACTATAGCTTATGGATGAACCTTATGGAATGCTATTTATCTTTTTGTAAAAATATATTGTTTGCATGCTACGTAATGCTATGCCTTCTTATGTGCAACTTGATGCCTTAGCATAGGATTGCCTTGTAAATGCTTAAACTTTGTTGCTTCTCTCCCCTAGACTTATTCTTGACACTTTGATTCTCCCCGACAAATGAAAGATCGTAAACTTATTCTCGAAGAAACGTGGGATCGTACACTTATTATCGTGGGTTTTATTCCTTAGACTCTATGTCTAATCTATGAAAATCTCATCAAGGTTTTGATTTTATGAACCTAAGAAATTTGTGTGACACATAGAAAGCAATATTCTGGTTTTCCTGGAAAAAGGCCTTCGGGCTAAGATAAGCATTTCAAATAAATCCTACGGGACTAGTTATGCTTACCTGGGGATTTTTGGGATGAGTGATAAACTATGGTCAACATACACAAGTTTCCAAGGCAAATGGGTCAGTTTCCCTTGACGTGTCAACGTTTCTAAGTGGTAATGCGTTACCAAAGAGAATCACTCTATGTGCCTTACTACTCTTTACTTACTCTTATTTAAATTAATATCCTTTGTTATTCTTATTCCCATGTATAACTCATTTTGTATATCTATCATGTCTCGTCACCATGGAAAGTGTGGAAGTTCCCACCGTTAGCTAGCCGCCATGATTGCATGACAAATGGTTGTTGTCATCCCAACCATGGTTTCTGAACTTAATAGCACCTTATTGAGCAACTCTAGCAACAATGGAAATGGTCAAGGAGAAAACAGTGCGGACCAAGGGCACAACAACCAAACTTTTACCTTAAAGCACTTTAGTTCTTGCAAGCCCACTTGTTATAGTGGGAAGGAAGGAGCCACAAGTTTTCTTGAGTGGTTCAAGAGCATGGAGAATATCTTCGTCAACTGTGATTGTCCCGAGGCACTCAAGGTTCGTTATGCCACTAGTATGCTCCAACAAAGGGCAATTACTTGGTGGAATAGCGAGAAAAGGAATTGAGGTGCCAATGCTATGTTAGCCCTCAGTTAGGATGGGTTCAAGAACATTGCCATCGCAAAGTTCTGCCCGAGGAGTGAGCTACAAGAACTGGAGGAAGAATTTTGGAACTTAAAACAAGATGGTGGTGACCATTTGGCTTACTCAACAAGGCATCACGAGTTGAGCATTCTATTACCCCATATGGTCGACACTGTTCCTCGCAACATCGAGAAGTTTATCAAGGGTGTACCACCCAAAATTCAAGATGATGTGGTGGGTAGTCGACCCAAAACTTTGGAAGAAGCCATCACTATCACCGCTCAACTTAACGAAAACCATACATGAGCGGTCAACATGTATGTGAAGGGTGCTAAAAGTGTGGAGAAGACGGCTGCTGAAGCTGTTAAGGAGACCAAAGCTAAATCATCATAAAACAACAATAACAACAAGAAGCGCAAGTTCACACCGGCACACAACTATGTTGTGGCTTCACCCAAACCACCATAACAACAACTTGTACCCATGGCTGCACCTGTGGCTCAAGTGCCTGTGGCTAGGGCCTATGTTGGACCTCAACCTATGTGCAACACCTATAGGGACCATCATCCGGGGAACGTCCTGTGCCGCATCTGTACCTTGTGCGGTAAATTTGGTCACTTGGTAGATACTTGTCACCATGCACCTAACAATTCCGCGATGGTCACGAATCGGTTTTGCTGCAATTGTGGGGAACCTGGACACATCCGCCCACAACGCCCTCGTCTTGTGGGTAATGTTCCACAAGCCCGAGGACGTGATTTCAACATCTACACAAATTTAGCACAAGTGAACAACAATGTGGTGAATGGTATGTTAACTTAACCTTAACGTTTATGATTTAAGTCTTTTCATGTGTTACCTATATCGTTAAATACCCGTAAAATTGAACAGGTATGTTCCTTACTAATAATACTTATGCATACATTGTATTTGACTCTGGAGCTGATAAGAGTTTTATTTCGTTAGAGTTTGAACCCATTCTTGCTATGTCACATATAAAACTAGAAAGACCTCTCACCATTGAAGTCGCTAATGGAGAACCGATCATCATTGATATTATTATTCGTGATTGTATTTTGAGTCTTGAAGTGCACGATTTCCTTATCGATCTTATTCCTATGAAATTTTAAATCTTTGACGTCATCATTGGTATGGATTGGTTAGCCAAACACCATGCCAAAATCATTTGTTTCGAGAAGTTGATTCATATACCATAACCGTCTGGGGATACACTGAAAGTGTTTGGTGAAAATTCCTTCAAAGGACTTAAACTCATGTCTTGCACTTAAACTCGAAAGTGATTAAGCAAGAATTATATGGCTTTCTTGGCTTACGAGGTCAACAAGAAAGTCAAAGGGAAAGATATTAAGGATGTCCTGATTGTACAAGACTTTCCTAATGTATTTCCAGATGATCTTAGGGGTTTACCTCTCGTGCGTCAAGTCGAGTTTAAAATCGATTTGATTCCGGGAGCAAACCTCGTGACCAAGTCACCATATCAACTTGCACCATCTGAAATGCAAGAACTATCTAGTAACTTCAAGAACTATCCGAGAAGGGTTTTATTCATCCTAGCTCTTCGCCTTGGGGTGCACCTATTTTGTTTGGGAAGAAGAAAGACGGGTCGTTTTGTATGTGCATCGACTATGATGACCATAACAAGCTTACCTTCAAGAACCGCTATCCTCTTCCTCATATCGATGACTTATTTGATCAACTTCAAGGAGCTGCCATATTTTCAAAGATTGATCTGTGTTCTGGTTATCATCAATTACGAGTCCACGACGATGATATCCCAAAGACTGCGTTTCGTACTCGTTATGAGCACTATGAGTTCATGGTTATGCCTTTTGGTTAAACAAATGCTCCTGCCGTTTTCATGGATATCATGAATCGACTATGTAAGCTTATCTAGACAAGTTTGTGATCGTCTTTATTAATGACATACATATCTATTCCAAGTCCCACACCGATCATGAGCTACATATGTGACTAGTTCTTGAGTTGTTGAAGAAAGAAAAATATTGTACGCGAAGTTCTCGAGATGTGAAATTTGGCTTTAGTAAGTTCAATTTCTAGGAAACATGATGAATATCCAAGGTATTCACTTTGACCCTGCAAAGGTGGAACTGTGAAGAATTGTGCATTCCTACAACTCCAACCGAAGTTTGTTCTTTTCTGGGTCTTGCTGGTTATTACCGGCGATTCATTGCCAACTTTTCAAAGATCGCAAAGCCACTCACTTCCTTGACACAAAAGAATAAATCATTCAAGTGGGGGTCTAAGCAAGAAGAAGCTTTTGAAGCGTTACAAGTTCTACAATTCTCCTATCTTGACCCTACCCGATGGCAATGACGATTTCACCGTGTATTATGATGCATCTAAAGAAGGCCTTGGTTGTGTTCCCATGCAACGAGGAAAGGTCATAGCTTATGCATCAAAACAATTGAAGGTCCACAAGGTGAATTACACAGCACACGATTTCAAGCTTGGTGCTGTTGTTTTTGCTTTGAATATTTGGAGACATTACCTTTGTGGTACACAATGCATAATCTACACCGATCACAAAAGCCTTTAATAGGTTTTTAATCAAAATAATATCAATTTGAGATAACATCATTGGGTGGAGTTGATTAGTGATTACGATTGTGATATTTGTTACCATCCTGGTAAGGCAAATGTTGTTGCCTATGCACTAAGGCGAAAGATTCACAACAAGATGATTTCATTCCAAGAAATTCATGATCGACGTCAATGGTTTAACACTTTGAAAGAGTTTGATACCGAGATCCGTTTAGATGTCAATGAGACTACTGTGCTGCTACAAAACTTGAGGATCGAAAGTGACATCGAGACCAGTATTTTAGAGGCTCAACAAGTGGTTCAACAAGAAGGGAGAGTGGGAGAGGAATTGGAACATAGCATTCTAGCTTAATAGGAAATGAAATACAATGGATTGGTGTATTTCACGAATTGAATTTGGGTTCTGAATCACGATAACTCCGTACCTTTATCATGAACGAAGCTCAGCAAACTCGCTATTCTATTCATCCTAGCTCCGATAAGATGTACATGGATCTGCGTTGTCAATATTGGTGGCCTGGAATGAAGAAAGACATAATGACTTATGTAGCTAAGTGACTCACGTGTACGAAGGTTAAAGCCGAACATCAACGTCCAAGTGGATTACTTGAACAACCAGAAATTCCTATTTGGAAATAGGAACATGTATCCATGGGCTTCATAACTAAGCTACCCCGAACCTCCCGTGGACATGATAGCATATGGGTGATCGTTGACCAATTGACCAAGTCGGAACATTTTATACCCATACATGACACTTACAAGACATCAAGGTTGGCTCCTATATGCGTTGATGAAATTGTAAGTCGTCATGGGGTATCTCTACACATCATATCCGACCGAGATGCTCATTTCACTTCACACTTCTGGTCATCTATGCAAGAACTCTGGGTACTCCATTGGATCTAGGCACAACTTACCATCCTCAAATGGACGGTCAAACCAAGCGAACCATACAAACCTTGTAGGATTTGCTACACTTTTGTGTCCTTGACTTTGGTGGTGATTGGGATACACAATTACCGCTAGAAGATTTTTCATATAACAATAGTTACCACTCGAGTATCAAGATGTAACCATTCGAAGCACTTTATGGTCGAAAATGTCGTTCACCGATCTGCTGGACCGACAATGGTGAACACTTCATCACTGGTCCTGAACTTATACAAGAAACGACCGATAAAGTCTCTATAATCCGGAAGAACCTTGAAGTGGCAAGAAGTCGACAAAAGATCTATGCCGACAAGCAAGATAAGCCATTAGAATTTCAAGTTGGAGATATGGTTCTTCTAAAGGTCTCACCGTGGAAAGGTGTTGTTCGCTTTGGAAAGAAGGGTAAACTGGCTCCGAGATTTGTAGAACCTTTCAAATCCTGAAAGGATTGGGAAGGTGGCTTATAAACTGGAACTACCTTCCGACCTTAATGGAGTTCAACCTGTGTTCCACGTCTCAAATTTAAGAAAGTGCTTGGTTGACAAAAGTCTGCATGTTCCGTTGGAAGACATCCAGATCGATGAGTCATTGCACTTTGTAGGGAAATCCGTTGAAATCATGGATCACATTATGAATAAGACTAGAACCACAACTTCTCCAATCGACAACGTTCGCTAGGAGAATAAGCCTGGAGCTGAGTTCACTTGGGAACGTGAGGAGCATATGAAGAAAAAATACCCGTCTTTATTCGTATAGTTTCATTCTTAATATCGGGACGAAATTCTAATAAGTTGGGGAGACTGTAACATCTCGTATCTTTGTTAAATTAAATGCTAACTTTGTTAAGTTCTTGTAAGGACTATTTATGCCTTTTATTAAACTTATGGATTACTTATGTTTATTTCTTAGTTTGTCTTTAATTCTATAATTTGAAAATTAAAATTTGATTAACAAATTTATCATAATAATAGATACTAATAATAATAATAATAATAATATTGGTACTATTAATAATAATAATAACAAAAATTATAATAATAATAACAACAACAACAATAATAATAATAATAATAATAAATAGTAATAATAATAATAATAATAATAATCATAATAATAATAATAATAATAACAATAATGAATAATAATGATAATAATAATAGTGAAAGTAATAATTTATAAATAATTGGTAAGTTATAAAAAAACTTGGATTTTAATTAAGATTAGGGGGCTTATTACCAATTTAGAAACTTTAAATATAAAGTTGGTGCATAAAATAATAAGAACCAAACTGTAGGGACCATTTGTGTAACATTTCAAAACCCAAACACCCTCTTTCTCTCTCCCTGCATATCCGGCGGCCACTCCGGCCACCTCCAACCAAAGTCCGGCGAGCCTCAAAACCGCATAAACTCTTCAAATTTTGAACCTCAAACGATTCCAATTGTCTCCACAACACGTTTCGAACCTAAACGCAAGGTTTAATTTGGTTTTAATTCAGATATGAAGTTAACCGAACTTGAAACAAAAACTTTAATCAATAATCTAAACGTTCAATGATTAAAACCTAATGATTAAAACCTATTCTAAACCATTAACATTTCCAATTTCACCTGAAAAACACAAATTCATCGAAAACGAGTTCTCTTTTCAACCCGAACCTGAACTCATTCGAAACCCACCTTCCTTATATTATTACCCTCAATTGACAGACGGTTTTCTTTCATCAAGATCAATAGCAGCTATCTTTGAAACGAATTGGATTATCATCATCATCATTTGCACTACAACTGAATCAGGCTTCAGTCGTGACCTGTTCATCATTTGTTCTTATCATTTTCTACATATAATCAGGTAATTGTTGAGTATTTCTTACTCGTTTTTACATAGGGAACAAACACCCCATGATTATTCTTTTTAACAACATTGTTAGATACATCAATTTGATCGATGATGAATTAGGGTTTATGTGATTTGGGGGAACTTTTTAATCTGGGTTTATAAATATTCAAAACCAACATAAACCACGGCCGAGGCCCTGGTTCACTAGTTAAGACACTATCATCCTATCTTGAGGTCCCGGGTTCAAGCCCTGGCACCCTCATGTATTTTTAAGGCTTTTTAGCCTCAAATTAATTATAGAAAATTTTTAATAAATATAAAAATAGTTCTTGTAAACTTTAAATATTTCTATAGACATCAAATAGTTTTCTGAATTTTTATTAAATTTAAATAATAAAATAATTTTTTAAAAACCGTTTAACAAAGGTTATTCTTGGTTTAATTCTATTAAAATGGTTTTCGAATAATAAATAATAAATTAGTATTGGTCCATACGTTACCTTTTAAAATAATGATTATTTTAAAAATATTTATTTAAATCTTTTATTTAAACTTTGTTAGTTGTTACAAATGGCTTAAATTCATTTTCTCTATTAAAATACATAAGTGGTAAATTTCTTTATTAAAATATTTAACATACTTACAAAAATCCCCAAATTTTACCTAACCCTAGTTCTCGTTAAAACGTTAAACTTATTATAATTAAACTTAAACCTTGTAAATATATATATTCTTAGGTATCTAGTGAAGGTTTACATTGGAACGTTGCTTAATATTCTTATTAATTGCCATTCTTATACTTGTTTGCCATGTGATACACTTGTAACCTTTTTGATACTTGTAAAGCACTTTTAATTTCATACTTTTATTTTGTCATGCTTATTTGTGTTATTGTAAGTATTATATGAGATACATATTATGTTGACAATCATTAACTATTGCTAGCCTGGCGATATCATAAATCTATGGCTCTAACAAGTCTATTTGGTGCTAAAGCTGATGTATTATCAGCTCCTGATGACGTATGACTTGTTCATCATAGGAACCAAGGACACTTAGCCAATCATATAAACTTGTAAACTTGTAATCAGTCGAGGTTGGATTGTAGCTATATGTGTTTAATAAACTTGCATAACTCATAATCTTTGACCATGAATTGCTACTTGTAACCTTTTGATATATTCTGTGTATTAAACCCTTGGAAACTCACCAACTTCATAGTTGACCTTTTATTTTTAACGTATTTCAGGAAATGCCCAAGTTTGAATTCATCATTTGAAGTTTGCATAAAACTAGTTTTTGGACCTAGATTAAAGAATAAAAAGTTTAGATTATTTTTTTGTTATGTTCTGACTTATTTCATGTTGAGACTTATGGTTGTATTTGCATTTGAAACTTATGATAATAATATTTATATTTGAAGATAGCATTATGTGGCTGTGAATAATCTTAGCCCTCACATCTCGATGATTCCATCGTCATGGTTAGGGTGTGACACATATGGTACGGTCCAAACATGAAACCATCATTGACTCCTTCTTTCTTAACATGGGTTGCATTATGTGTGGTTATAGGATTGTAGTAACAATCTTTAGCCACATGGTTATGCAGACCACACATTATGTACTCAATGTTAGTTTTGATGGGTTGTGAGAGCTGTTATTTCTTGCACTTCCTTTCTTCTTCAACACCCTTCCCCTTTGATGTCTAATCCTTCAGCTAGATAAGAGTGTTGATACTACACTTTGACTGGATGTGAGAATAATATTCTTAGTTGATGTGAATCAACTAGGACAGAATATGATGATTGAGTCAGTGAATATATTGCGGAATCATATAAACACAGATCATTGAATGTTTGAAATAATCATAAATGTTTTTGTATTAATGGTGGTGTAAAGTTAATATGAATGCTAGGGTTTTAGCATGAAACAGTAATAAGACGCCTTTGAAACAAAAGACTATCAAAATATTCTAATTGTCAAGTCAACCCGTAAGTGGGGTTTCTCTATTCTATTTATAGACTGACAACATGCCTTTATAAAAAGACTAAACTACCCCTATATTATACATAAGGAATGTAGTCTATGTATAAAAGACTTCTTTAGCATTTCTTATGTTCATCCGCGTTAACTAATGCGGATGTGTTAATCTTTATCATAATTTCTTTTTCTTCAATCGCATAGGTGCTTGGTCATCAACATTCAATCGCATAAGTATAAAAGACTTCATCAACATTTCTTATGTTCATCTGTGTTAACTAATGCGGATGTGTTGATCTTTATCATCATTTCTTTTTCTTCAATCGCATAGGTGCTTGGTCATCAACATTGACAAATATGGCTAAACAAACACTTTGCACATTTGTTGCAGAACATCTGCATTAGTAAATGCGGATGTGCAAATACTTTACAACATTTGTTCGGTTGTCCACATTTGTTAATGCGAAAGAACAAATACTTGTTAGCATTTGTTCCATGGTCATCCACATGAACACATACGAATAGCCGACACTTGTATTCTTCAGATGTTTAGATTCTTCATCTGCATTTGTTCTTGGAATTGGGGATATTTCTAGCTGAACAACCATCAACCACCACTTAAATTGGCAAGTATGATCCTTTTAGGGTCCAACAATACTCCCCCTATGGAGTATACTACCTATATAGGTCAAGTGTTTGATGATGGATGAGGTTGTGAAGATTCTATTGGGTCTTGAGTAGCAGGAGAAGGGATCAGAGGTTCTACCAGGGATGGACCTTTAATCGCCTTAATCATGTTGAAATAGACATTAGCTTCAAATATTTTGTCTCTGTTCAGCACATGGATCTTCATTTGGCTCATAGTGTAGATAGCTTCAATGGCCAGCTTCTTCAAAGAAATGGGTTCCCATATTAACATAGTGGACGACCCATATCTATGGATCAACAGAGCTCCTTCCATATCAACATGCAACTTCACAATTTTGCCTAACTGTAAAGGAGTCTTCTTCTTCTTCCTTTGCTCCATTTTGGTTATGATTCTATCATAGGCCATCTTCAGAATTTTGATGCACTTGAGGAAGAAGTGCATATTACCTTCTCCAAGCTTCTTGTTGATTTATCTAAAGTTCTTTGTGTAAATGTAATGAACATAAGATTCATCAAGCAATCTCACCTCATATCCACTAAATAGACTGATTTTAGTACCCTCCTTTTCTCCCCATCTCCTTTCACTTACCAACTCATAAGTCTTCTCATCACATAAGAAATTGGAGATTGGTTTAGAAGAGTGAGTGCCTGCTACCATCTTTCTCTTTAGATACTATGTGGGATTCACTTTCAACTCAGGGAACACCATTTAGCCTCTTTAGTCTTTCTCTTCTTTTCTAAAGGGTTCGTAAAAGAACTATCTTTCCTCATGCAGATAGCTTTTAACGATTTGAAGTTTTCAGTCCTCTTGAACATCTGCAGAATGTCTTCAAACTCATACCCTCTGAGCATAGCTTTATGCTTGATCAGTTCCAATTTAGCTAGTTCCTTTAAATCATCTATCTGCAAGGAGTTCACCAGAGCAGTGCACTCTGTGAAGAATTGAACTAACCATGAGATTCTTTTAATCATAAACATGTTCCAATCACTATCATACTTCCAGGCAATGATTTTCTGATCTACTTTTCCCTAGGGAGTAGATACACCTTTTATCATCTTTGCAGTGGTGAGCCCATCTTGTAACTTAAATTGAGAAGGCTCAACAAACCACTCAGGATTTCTATGCAATACTGGTGCCTAAGAATCATGATCTTTATGAGTGAGTTCGATGCCTCGGCCTGAGACCCTAGACCTTGGTTTCTTGCTCAGAATCTCTCCTTCAATCTTCTTTTGTCTCTCTTTCTTTTCATTGATTAACATCAGAATGACATCCCTCAGTGAGTTTGTTTTCATATAACCAAGATTTTCTTTCGTGTATCCTTGATCAGATAGATAATCCTTCATTTTCCTATCAGTCATGTTATAGGGATCCGGATATAGAGATTGTTGAACTTCAGCCATTTTGGTTTTGGATATGGAGGGAACCATAAGTGACTTGGTTACTTGAGTCTTTTCATACTCAGTCACATAAGAAGGATCCAACACCTTGTTTAGCTTCTCTTCTTCTTCAACCATTCACTCATATGTCATCCCAAATAACTCATCATCATCATAGCCATGATTGATAAGGAATATAGCCTTCACCATCAAATCATCAGCTTTAGCTTTCTCAACCATCTCATGAACTGAGGTTTTAGCCTTTTCAAGTCTTTTTCTTGCTATTGGTTCATCAACCACATAGCCTCCTTCTATCTCTCCTTCTTCCAAGTCTATAAACTCAATTCTTTTCTTTAATTGTACCTTAGCCTTCTCATGCTCATCAAGAAATTCAACAATAGTTGCTAGGCTTCGAGGATCATCTTTTTGTTTCTGTTTCATAGGTTCTTATTCTTTATTGGGTATTTTGCCTTTGGCTTTTCTGATAAATATTTTCTTTTTCTTGTATATGTTTGCATACTTGTACTAGATGATGATTCTACTTTTTCAGCTTCTTGAGATAATTTTTCAGCTTATTTCTTTTCAGATTCAGCTTGTTCTTCTTCATTGAGCTTTACAAATGATTCTTCTTGCTTTTGCTGTTCTTCACATAGTCTTCTAATGACTTCCTTTTGTTCATCAGATAGTGCGATAACTGGTACAATCTATAGTCTTAACTCCCTTTCCAAAGGCACATGAGATTTTGGAAATGTAACAATAGGCTCAACAGATTGTCTTTCATCTCCCATAAGTCCTAGAATTCATCATCAAAAATAAATTCTTCAGTCGTGAAGCTATCAAGAGCTTTAATCATTTCACTGAATTCATCTTAATCGACTTTGGATTTTTCAGTGTGTTTGCTTGCGTGTACTACCATGGCCATAATTTGTTCATCCAGTTTAGTTCCACTAGGCTCAGCTTCTTTCACAACCTCAGTGCATTTCATCTTTTTAGTAGGAGGAGAGTCATCATCATTCTCTCCTGAAGAACATTCCTCACTTACATCCTTGTCATCATTTCTTTTCATATCCATTTTATCTTCATCACCTTTATCATCCTAATCTTTTTCAATTTCTTGTTTAATTACGATCAAAAGCTCCAGCTTGGAAACCCTCTTGTTTAGAGTTTCTATATGTTCTTCCATGGCAATGGTTTGGATGGTCAAAGTGTCCACATGACCACTGACTTCATCCCTTGAATATTGAAGAACAACCTTTAATTCTTTTATCTTATTATCTTTTTATGTCTTTTCAACTTCATACTTTTATTTTAGTTCTTTCAACTTTTTTCTCCTTCTTATCCAACTCCAAAAGTCTTTCATTGATAATACTAGATCTTCTATCCAGGAGCTTTTGCATTTTTGCTACCTTTTGTAAGAGATCAGAAATCATTTTATATTTCTCATCAGGTCTAATCACCTTTGATTCAACAAATCTTTTAGAGGGAATTGCCTTAGAAGTGACTTGTCTCACAGACATTCTCACTTGATGATCCTCCTCATCAAAAGATGCTTTGGAATCTTCTGAAGTGTTGGTAGATTCACCAAACTTATTTGGTTTTGTAGTAGCAGATGATGACCGAACGATAGAGATATGGTGATTATGTATGGGTGAAACATGAGGTGAGTGAAAGGTGAAACATGTGGCGATATAATGGGTAGTGCATGTGGTGATGAAATTGGTGATCTATGAGGTGATGGAATGGGTGTTGGTAAGAATGGTTATGCTATCTCAGCTTTTTGAACAGAAGGCCTAGTGTGAAGATCACCACCTTGATCCATCTATGGTTACACTAGCCTTTGTCCTTCTTTAGTTATGCAATCATGCTCATCAACATGGCACTGTTCAGGAGTAACTTGTTCTTCTTCTTGATCAAGCTCATCAACAGAAGCTTCTTGTTCTTGTTCTTCTATGTTCTCTTCTGGCTTGATCTACTGCAACATCCATGGTAGTAAAAGAGAGAAAGTTCCACTATATAAGTTCCTTCGATCTCTCAATTTTTATGTACTTGTAGGACTTTGCATTATAGTAAGGAATATCCATCACTGGTCCTTCAGGTACTATTTCTAAAAATGCCTCATTAATCAAGCATTGTAGAAACCTTGGATACATTAGGAATATATGTCTTCTTCCATCTTGAATGTTTGAAACCAGACCATTGAACACATAAGCAGACATGTTAAATGGTCTATTTGTGCACAAGGCACATATAGCAGATGAGTTGGTCACTAGGATATCATTCCATCCAGTCTTCCTCTTTGATAAACAATGTTGGTATAAGTGAATCAAAAACCTCTATTGTAAATCAACCAATCCTTTGACAAACTTCTTTCCTTCATAACCTCCTTCATACCTAATGTTAGCAAAGAAGATCATAATTTGATCATCTTCTAATTCCAAAGGAGTATTAGCATCATCACCAAAATATAAACAATGTCTCTAGTTTGTTCAATGATGGCTAAGGTATGATCAGTAGTAATTCTTCCAGATAAAGTCTTCACTCCATCAATATCAACTATCTCAGCAATACTCCAGAAAGAACTTATGAAGTTCTCATAGATGATATGTCTAACAGTGTTAGCATGAGCAACTCTGGTGGTAGAGATGAATCTGATCATATCTCGGAGTCCTTCAACCTCGAGTACATCAGGGTCAAGATAACCACTAACATTATGGAGCTTGCTCCATGTGAGATTAGCCGTTGTGCCCTGCATTAGAGGCATATAAATTAGAACATTGAATTATTAGATTGTAACTCGTAAATGAAATAAAATATTCTTAGTTAGACTTTTGTTGGTCAAAATTTAGTGTTCATATGTACTATTCCATACGGATTAGACCTAATTTTGATTTTATGATGAATAACTCCTTTTATATTGTTTTCAGGATCACATAGTTGATCTTTTCTGTTTTTAACATCTTTTAACACTTAGAATCACATTTTGATTTCAACATTTTCAGATTTTGTTGTACCCTTTTCATGCGATGAACTAGATTTTCGTAAATCACACATTTGTTGTTTTACTTTTATTCACGAAGTTCATTGCACTCGAAATTGTTTATCAATCCTTGGTTTGATGTTAATTTTGATGTTTCTTTCTTGACCTAGTGTTCTAAGTTTCCCATGGGTCCGACGGTTTTGGTTAGGAAATTCATTGATTATCACCTTGTTTCGATACTACTGTTGTTGAGAATAAAAAATGAGGAGTGATGATGGTGAATGAACTCTACCAACACAGGATTATGATGATCGTGATAATGATGGTTGAAGAATAGTGATGAATGCTTGTCACACTTTGTCTCTCAAATTTGAAAAGTATTGAATGACCTTTTAAAATTTCATTAAATAGTCAAGTTAATAGCTTTTGCAAACTTTACAAGTTTCTAAACAAATGTAGTGAGGTTTTTATTTTCACTATAGCAAATGTGGAAGGAAATTGTTTATCAGAATTTGTGTACTGTGACAAATACGGATGTGTTAATAAATTTCCATTATTTATTCACTTTAGCAAATGCGATGGAACATTGTTACTCAACATTTGTTCATTGTAGTCAATGCGATAGAACAAGTTAGTGAACATTTGTACACTGTAGCAAATGCAGCAAAATAAATTCCTTTTTTCACATTTACTTCAACAAATGCAGTAGCACTATGAGTTTCTCCGCATTTCTTGACTTTGAAACATCACCATGATAGAAGAGACTGAGCACATTGTTTATTCATTTTTTATGCACATAACAAAGTTTTAGTATTGATGCCATCCAAATTTAGGAAATACGGATGAATAAACTTATCTGCATAATGAAATGAGGCAAAACAAAAGTTAACCTCATCAAGAAATGCGGTTGAACAACTTTATCCACACAAGTTTTCAATACTTCAAATTTTGCATATGAATTTGTTATTGAACCAAATGCGATATAGTTATCTTTTCCACATTAGTTTCACTTTGTTTTTAATGACCTAAAAAAATTACCCTCATTGGTTATATGCATGGGTTACGTTCACCCGCATTAAGCAATGCACTTACCAATATTAATTTTTGACCCTAATCAAAAATATTTTTTTTGTAGAGTAAACTCTTTTTTTGTTTTTTTTACTAATTCATTGGTTGTTCTGATGATTTGTCTTTATTTTTTACTTGTTTCTTATGATTTTTTTACTGTTGTTGAAATTGTCAATTCTTGCTTGAATTGACTTGTATATCAGATGTGATACAAGTTTCCCAGAGTTTGACTTATCTTGGACCTTTATGCTTCCAAATATCTGCAGAGGCTAAGATACTATAGTATAACTTTTGCATTAACACAGTTAATTCCTTTTTTTAATTTTATAGTTTTAATAAAGGAAATACATGTACAAACTCATTAAAATTTTAAATTACTCCTTCTAAAAGTTTATATCAATAAATAGATAGAAACTTTAATTATTTAAAACTTTTAAAAATAAAATATTATTGTAATGATTTTGTTTTCTTTTTTGTACATGACGAGGAAGTATACTTTTCTTGGGATCAAATCAATCTTACATTGCATAAGTGCAAGCTTTTGTTAGTAAAATAAACATGTTTATTGTCTTATTAATTGAAGGTATGTTTGTCCTCTTAAACTCATAACTAGTTAATATTATAAGGCATGTGATATTTATCATATTTTGATTAATTTGAGTATTCAACATGTCCCCCACACTCAAAGGCATGGCAAGATCAACCACCCTCATGTAATGCATGGTAGAACTTTTTCACAACTTATTTAACCAGGTCATTTAAAGTATGAAATCTCATCTTCATTGATCTATATTGGGATTCTTTTACTTTGATCCTTTTAATGATTTGATCCATATTGGGATTCTTTTTCACTTTACTTTGGAAGGTGACTCATGATGGATTTATAAGGAATGTAATATTTTGTTGATTCATCCAAGATGGATATGTTCCATATTGGGAATCTTTTGGATCATGACATAAACAATATGTGTTTGTTTCTCTAGGTCTTTGCTAAGCAAAACAGAGAAAAAACTGATGTAGGTGAATGAGATTTATAAGATTACCTGGTGTGTTTAGGATGGTACACAAATACACTTCGATATGCCAATACGTACATGTACTCTGAGATGAATGCTTCACATTTGAATATAGATTTTAGTTCATCACAGAATGTATCTTCCTTTTCAAGTTGAGCCTACCCACATATCTAGTAAGTCATGTCAGTCTTTTGACATTTTATAATAAGCACAGTGATTGATATAATGACTATATTTATATCATTTCCTATAGTATAAGGTACCAACTTCAGTAAAATGACTTCTTTTTGTAATTTTTGATAATATTTGAATGTTTTTGTAATTTTGAATTCACTCAAGGTTGATCATGCCAATTGATTGAACTAGGAATTCAAAAAGACTTGGTTCAAATGTCTTGGTAAATAAATTAAGCAATTGATTATCAGTATGAACTTGAATCAATTTTATTAAACCTTTTTCAGCATAATTTCTCAAAAAGTGATATCTACTTTCAAAATGTTTTGTTTTTGTATGCTAAACAAGATTCTTTGTGATAAACATTGTTGTTGTTTTGTCAATAGGAATTATAGTGTGCAAGAAGTTAAAACCATAATCAAGCATCTAGTTTTGAATCCATAAGACTTGAAAACAAAAAGCTGATGCTACAATATACACAGCCTTGCTATTGAAACAGACACATTGGTTTGCTTCTTGAACTACAAAGAGACCAGTTTGGGACCAAGAAATTGATAACGCCAGAAGTGGATTTCCTATTCAAGTTGCATCTCCCTTAATCACTGTCAGTGTAGGCATAAAGATTGAAATCTCCTTGATAAACATCTATAACCACTTGGAATCCGGCTGAGATAAATACAGACTTTTGCTTTGGGTCTATTTTCAACTTTGACTTAGCGACCTTTTTGGCAATTTTCTTTTTTTTTCGTGATTTTATTCTTTCTTTCTTTGGTGGTTAAGTGTTGGTCATCAATGGTGTGGATGAGGTTTTCTACCTTATCCTTCTCTATGGTGGTCACCATTGTTACATCATTCTTCTGCTCATTTGTTAGTGGGTTGGTAGTTGGAACCTCTTGCTCAGCATTACCACATCTTGGTTGTCTAATAGACACATACTGTTGATACATATGTACCTAGTTTAGGAAATGAATGTAAAATGTCTTTCATTTCTTACATATATGTAATAAATGGGTATGAATGAAATACAATGTGTGGTTTGTTGTTATAATGTTTAATATTTCATTGTTTATTGTGTATTGGACTAATTATATAGGTTTGTGGTTGTTTACATAGTTCTTAGTCAATAATTGCTTTAGAAACATGTTTAAACTTAATCGTGTGAACTGATCATGCGAATGGACTATGCTAATAGACCCTACGTATGAATACTTCATGCTACTGGACCAGTCGTACAACTGAACCAGGGGTCTGGATTAGTCGCACGATTGTGACATGAGATTGACTCAGTCGCATGACTGGACCTTCAGTTGTGCAGATGAATCAACCGCATGCTTCAGTCGCATGACTGAACCATGCAAATGGTTCAGTCGTACGAATGGAAACCCTAACCTATAAATACCGCTTAATTCGTGGAAAAACATAACAATTCGAAAACCTACACACTAAATCGTACCCTAGTCGTCAAGAGACCCATGAACACTTGTTCCAAGTTCATAGATCGTTGTTTATCATCTTACAATCATTCATAACGTTTAGATTCATTCTTAGATTGATTACCCTTGCATTCTCACTAATTGGATCGTCAATCAAATAGGATTCCACACTATTTGGTTTGGTACACACATAAATCAGTTAGTACTCCATACCAAAAATGGTCATAACAAGTGGTATCAGAACTTTGGCTCTTGATTTGCATGTGATTCAATTGATTTTGATATAAAAATTGTGTTTTTCAGTCAAAAACTCAATCTTTTTGTGTCAAACCGTGTTTTTCGACGTCTCCAGGTCAAAAAGTTAACGTTTTCCGACATACGGCAATTAGGGTTAGTGAAAAATTCGTGTTTTTGTGTCAAAGTACCTAAAATCCTCGAATTTTTAAAAACCAGTAGCTTCAGTCGCACGATTGACTCAATCGCACGATTGCACTCAGTCGTTCCTCCATTCGTACGACTAAAGACCCTATTCGCATTGTTCATCCGTACCTGTCTAATCGCACGATTGAGCCATCCGCATTTGTTCAATCGCACGATTGAGCCATCCGCATTGTTCAATCGCACGACAAGACCAATCGCAGTCTTTCATTCGCACAAGTAAAACAGTCGTGTTCTAAACCTCGAAGTAAATAGAGATGGATGATTAATATTTAGCATTCACAACAGGTAGCGATTCACGTATCCAGAATCTATTGCTTCTTGAAAATGAAGTGGGAAATCACAATAAGCCCCCTAAGCTCATATCGTTAGATGATTACCCACAATGGAAGCAAAGGTTCAAGAAATACTTAAACGGAGTGGATACTAATTTGTGGGAATCAATAGAGATTGGGTACTGTATGCCAGTTGGTGCTGATGGAGTTAAACTTACCTTAGGTGGCATGACTGATAGCCAAAAAGTAAAGTACAATGTAGAGAAGAAGGTATATGCTCTGGTAACTCAGTCAATTCCTAAGGAGATATTCCATCAATTCTTTGAGAACAAGCAAGCAAAGAAGCTATGGGATGCTATGGAAAAACGGTATGAAGGGAACGCATTATTAAAACCTCTAAAGGATAAGGCATTGAAAAATGAGTTTGATAACTTCTCATCGATGGAAAAGGAGAGCTTGGATGATGTCATTGACCGTTTCTACCACTTGATGAGTGAGTTGCACACTCATCGGGTTATTACGTCCATGCAAGACAAGGTATCGAATTTCGGATATGGATTGCCAGAAAAATAGGTCTCCTTTGTGTCAAACCTCAGACAAAATGATATGCTAGCGTAGTTGGATATCAACGATTTCATTCTGAAGCTGAGAGAGGAAGATTTGAGGATGAAGTATAGGTCTCAAAAGGCGTCATATGATCCGAACCCGTCAGTTTTCAACTCCACTCCTCAAGAAAAAAAATTCTGGAGCACCACTTCAAACGGCGTTCGTATCGAGTTCAGCCGCATCGTCTCAAGCTACTACTTCAGGATCTGACATGTCAGGGTCATCGAGCACCCAATACATAGCACCTGAAGCCAATGCTACGAGATTGAAGATCGAGAATCTTGGTAATGTGACTGTAGAGGTAACAAAGGAGCATATGGATCTCCTAGCAGCTGTCATCCACTCTTATGACGGTCTGGTTGCGAGGAAGATTTGAAACTGTCATCTGGATGATGAAGACTACGAGCAAGTAGACAAGACTAAGCTGGAGAGAATGGATATCATGTGGGCATTGGCAAGTGCTATCCGAAGGGCTAAGAAGTTTGTCAAAAAGACCGGACAAAACTTGATTGCCACAAATGATACAACCTTTGGTTTTGACAAAACGAAAGTGACCTGTTTTAACAGTGGAGAGTAGGGGCACTTCAAGCGTGAGTATGAGAAGCCCAAGAAGACAGACAATGGTAATCGTTCTCATACTTCAATCATCATGATAAACCCACAAGTAGTCCTGTATCATCAAACAAGGATCCTAAAGCCTTGACAGCTCACGATGACGAAGGGCAAGATTGGAGCTTTCGGTTTGTGTCCCCGGGAGAATCCAACATTGCAAGCATTGAGGGTTTGGATGACGATTCTACAAGCAAAAGTGATATAGCAGTGGAACTCGCAATGTCAAATAATGAAGAAACTGCAAATGTGGTAAATCACCTAAATAAAGAAGGCCGAAGTGCAACATGTTCACAATCACCTGCACCAGAAAAGTCAACCTCTGCTATGATGGCTGATTCAACAACACCTTCTCAGGTAAGTTCCACTGACCAACTTTTCAATAATCATGCTTGTTCTGATTGTAATAAAATTAAGGAAAGCATAGATTGGAAATTTGCTAGGTTATTAGATCATAATGATAGCTTAGTAAAGGACTTGTAACTGTGCACTGAAGCAAATCATATTTTAAAATTAAATAAGCACAGTTACAAAGAGAAAATAGAAATTTTAAATAAACAACTTAGGGAAACCGAAGTTGTGGCTTTAAACCAAGCTAATGAAATCAAGTTCTATTTAAACTCCCTAGAAGAAGCTAAGAAACAAGAAGCAGTTTTAAAAGTCGAAGTAAATTCTTTAAAACAAAAACTGCATAGTTGGACTAGCTCTTCTAATATAGTCTAGCACTTAGTGAGAGAACGTAACAACAGAGAGGGATTAGGTTATAAAGTGGTTCCACCACCACATGAGACCTTGTTGAATACAAAATGTAAACCAATAAATAACAACCCAATCAAGGATCATGTGATGTCCATTTCTCTTGCAAGTGATCCAGATTCCACAAGTAAATCTAATGAATCTGTCACCAAACAAAAGGAGACCACTTTAAAGTCAAAAGAGAAAATGCCTATTGTGAATTTGTATAAACAATTTGAGAAGGTTAAGGTAACATCGGTTTCAAACACGTCTAATTATGAACCTGAAAAGACCAAACAAGTTAACCAATCACGTGCATCATGTCTAAGTCCAACCAAACAAAAGGGTAAAGATGTTGAAAAGGTGCAAACAGCAAATTTTGTTAAATAAGTTAAAACCTCTAAACAACATGTGTCAAAACCTAAACAGAATAAAGTCACACGAGTGTCACACACTTCTCCACAGAAACAGTTACACCAACATGTTGAAAGTAGATCATGCTATAAATGTGGATAGTATGGACACATCGCGTCTAATTGTCCTTACTATCAGACACCAAGGAAAAGAATTGAACTTAATGATGCTAAAATGAGCCCTTCAAAAAGGAGCTCCGCGACTCTACTAAATGGAGTCAGTGAACCTAAAGTTCAATCCATCAGCTGGTCGTTTGTTTACCACAAACAGGGCTTACACAAAACTGGCTTATGGAAAGAAAAATCTAGTTCAATGTCTGATAATGAGAACAAGAAGATGAATGAGCTTCCCTCACCCTCAAATGGACAGTGGGTGGAATTTATGATATGTGATTCTTCTGGGTCACCAAAGCTAGTTGAGGCTTGGTTCCCTAACCTAACTAATGGTTTCCATTGAATGTGCAGGGTGTTCGCTATAGTGCTGAAACAAACACTTGTATTGTAGATAGCGGAGTATCCAGGTGCATGAGTGGGAACCAGAATCTCCTGTCAAACGTCAAACAAATTAAAGGAGGCCACGTTCCATTTGCGGGAAACAAAGGAGATTACATCACCGCTTAAGGGGAAGTGGGGAACCAGAAAGTGAAGTTTGATAAGGTAAACTATGTCCAACAACTTCAAAACAACTTACTTTCTGTCTCTCAAATATGTGACAAAGGCTTTAAGGTAGTATTCGACAACAAGAAGTGCTATGTTCTGAAAAAGGACTATGTGAACCCGGAGGACCAAGTCTTAATGTCAGCTTCAAGATATAACGATCTTTATGTCTTGTATCTATTAAGGGCCTCCACAACGGATCATCAAGTTCAGTGCTTTTTGTCAAAGGCTAATGAGAAGGATTCGATCTCCTGGCATAGGAAAATGGGACACATCAATCCAAGGAAGATGAATCACTTGATCCAGATGATCTAATGCGAGGAGTTAACGTCAAAAACTTCCAATTACCGAATTTTTGTGTCGCCTGCAAGAAAGGGAAACATACTAAGAAGTCTTATAAGGAAAAGAAAGCTCATTCCATTAAACTGCCTCTTGAGCTTTTTCACATGGATCTGTTTGGTCCAGTCAGTATAAGGAGCATCGCTGCCGACTTGTACAGTTATGTAGTTACTAATGACTACTCAAGATTCACTTAGGTAATGTTTCTGAAATCCAAATCAGAAACATTTGAGTCATTCAAAGAGCTAGTAATTACATTGGGGTCACTCTACAAGCTTAAGGTAAGAAAAGTACACTCAGACAACGATATCTAGTTCAAGAACCAATGGATGGAGGCATTCTACAAAGAAAAGGGAATTGTGCACCAGTTCACTTCTGCCTACACTCCTCAAATAAACAAAGTTGCTGAGAGAAAGAATCGCAGCTTGATAGAGACTGCACAGACAATGCTAGCAGACTCGAAACTGCCCATCCACTTTTGGAATGAGGCAGTTGCCAATGCATATTACACTCTAAATCGAGTCCTGGTGGTAAAACTTCATGGTAAGATGTGTTACAATTTACTTCAACGATGTAAAACGAATCTTGAGTACCTCGAACCGTTTGGCGCACCATGCACCCTCCTAAAGAAAACTCAGGAAGGCAAGTTTAGCGAGAAGGCTGAAGAAGGAATCTTTCTAGGATACAATATACCGAATAAGAGATTTTACAACAACTCAACAGGTCAAGTAGAAGTGCGGTTCAACATTGACGTTCAGAGATAAACCACCCCCTGCTGGCAAAGGACCCGTATTCTTTTTTGACTATGATGATTCTTTAAGTCCTTCAACATTCCCCTCTCTACTCCTGAAGATGAGTTAGCAACCAAATTGATGTATGATGTCTTAAACACACCCTCACAAGACTCAACAACAATTGGTCAATAAGGAGAGTCACCTAGTGACTCAGGGGGAGCACTTGAGGTAATTGACACATCTTTTGAAGATGAAGTGGTGGACAACGATCAGGTCAATCAGGAGAAACATGCTCCTACTACTATAAGTCCACAAGCATCTGACATTGATGCCTCTGACTCTTCAGAACCTCAAACTCCTACTGCCTCAGATTCGGAACCAAGAGTTCATAATCTCGATAATGAGGTAGTCGTTCCCACTACTCATGGATCCCGCTTAAACGTCTATCATCATTTGGACAATGTCATTGGGGATGTAAGATCAGGAGTTCAGACTAGAAATTAGCTATATTCAGCTAATTATGCCTCTGTAATGGAAAAGGGTTATGTGCATGATGGTGCGTATCACTGTTTTGTGTCTCAATTTGAGCCAAAATATGTCGGTGAAGCCCTTAACGACGAGGCATAGGTGAGTGCCATGCAAGAAGAACTTCTTCAATTCAAGAAGTTAGGTGTATGGACACTGGTGGACAGACTTAAAGGTGCTAAGGTTATTTGCACAAAATGGGTCTTGAAATGCAAGAAAGCTGACCAAGGGGTCATAATCAGAACCAAGGCTCGACTCGTAGTTCAAGGATTTCGACAAGTTGAGAGAATTGATTATAATGAAGTATTTGCACCAATGGCGAAAATAGAAGCAATCCGTATCTTCCTAGCCTATGCCTCTTACATGAAGATTAAAGTTTATCAACCAGATGTAAAGAGTGCATTTCTTCATAGTGAAATCCAGAAAATAGTGTATGTCAGTCAACCCAAAGGATTTGAGGATCCATATCATAGAGACAGAGTTTACAAACTGGATAAGGCTCTCTATGGCCTCCACCAAGCCCCGAGAGCATGGTATGAAAAACTCTCAACTCATCTTGTGAAACACGGATTTCATAGAGGAGTGATTGATTGCACACTGTTCATTAAAGAAAAGGATGGTGATTCACTACTTCTTCAAATCTATGTTGATGACATAATCTTCAGTTCCAAAAATGAAGACCTATGTATAGAATTTGAAGTAGTAATGAAGGCTGAATTTGAGATGAGTGCCATGGGAGAGATGTAACTCTTTCTCGGGTTACAGGTGGATCAGACACCAAAGGGGATATTTCTACATTAGACCAAGTATGTAGGCGATATTCTCAGTCAGTTCGATATAGAGAATGCTTCCATAGGTGGGACTCCACTTGCTACAAACCATGATGTAGCACCCGACGAGAATGGTGATCTGGTGGATGTTACCAAGTACCGAGGAATTATTGGATCTCTCATGTATCTCACTGCCTCATGACCTGACATCATGTACGCAACGTGTCTCTGCTCAAGATATCAAGCGAAACCGAAAGTCAACCATCTTATAGGAGTTAAAAGGATATTTCATTATCTGAAGGGTAAACCAACACTTGGATTGTAGTATCCTCAGGTTGATGATTTCGAGCTTACAACGTATAGTGACTCGGATTACGGCGGCGGAAAAATGAACTACATGTCAACATCAGCGGGATGTCAATTTTTTGGGAGAAGATTAGTCACTTGGAAATGTAAGAAGAAGACCTCGGTTGCTCTGTCAACCTGTGAAGCTGAGTATGTTGTTGCTGCAAGTTGCTCTTCCCAGATCATTTGGATTCAACAGAAAATGTGGGACTACGGTTTAACTGACACTCCTATATTGTTGATAATTCAGCTGCTATTGCTGTAACAAAATATCCGGTCCAACATCCTAAGACAAAACACATCGGAATTAAATATCACTTTATACGTGATTGTTTTGAAAAGAATTTAATCGATGTTAAAATTAATATGGATTTTCAACGCACTGACCTCTCCACAATATCTTTTGATAAACCTCGTTTAATATGGATATACGGTCAACGATGTTAAAAAGTAAAACGAAGTGATTCCAGATGATGAAAGTTTATAGTCCGACGAGTCAAGTCAAATTTTAGTTTTTTTATTTTATTTTCATTTATTTTATTTTATTTTAGTTCATTTCTTCGCCTATTAAACTTCTAATGCAAAACCATTTTCGGATTTAGAGGGAAATGGGATATGATAATACACAGGAACAAATAGTTTGTGACTTTAAAAGAATAAATTGTTCAAAATGCCAGATTCAAAGTATAAGTCTAAGATGTTTAAGAAACATAAAAGGAAAAATGATAGTTAAACTAGCTGCTACTAAGGTAACATGGAGAAAGTAGACCTAGAGGTTGCTAGACCATCTGATGATATGTCGGTAGATTCAACACTATAGATTAATAGACCATGTTGGTGATGTCAAGTTCAAACTAAGCTGTTTAACAAGCTGTGGGTTATCATCTTATCACTGGTTAACACAATCAATAAAGTTCCAATAAGGGGTAACGAGCAAAATAAACGCCACAAATGTGTGCAGATGACCGTAAAAATAAGCAAAGCACATGAAAATTGAAAAATGCAATCAAACTGATAACCCATGTTATTGGTGCGATCTATGCAAAAAGAAAATAATTGCTCAAACAAGAAGATAGGTTGTGTGCCTCTCTACTGTGCGGTGGCACTAACCTGAGGAGAAGCATAATCTAAATGTTCTAGAATTCATTGTTGTTTACGCCTCTTTTTTGTGCGGTGGCACTGACCTAAGGCTTAGCATCTCTTTGAAAGCTCTAGAATAGTTTCTTCTTGAATACCACCCGCAGACCGCTAAAACATCTCCTGAGGAATGTTGATTACCATATAAGCGTGGGATCCACAAATGCTTGTTGAAATAATTAAACCTAAAATCATCACCAATCTGTGTCAAAAGTCTGTGTATGGATTTAAAAGGACAAGTATACTGACAATCATCATGGCTGCAACTCTTGAAAGTAAAGACCACTGTGTACATCTTCTAGCACTAGTATGATTTCCTAGACTTGCTAATGACTCTTGATGAAATAAAGAATCTAGCATCAAAAGGTTTTGGTAGAATGTCCCTAATTATTTGACAAACCTGTATGATTCCATAATGAATCGCTCCAGCAATGGTTAAAATAACTCGAAGTTGTACTGTTCATGAAAAAAAACTGCTGGATATTTATCTTAGGAGTTTAACCTTACACAAAATTACAAAAATATGTTCTTAGATCTTTTTTAGTTGTAGTTGTTTAATTTAGTAAATTTTAGTAAATTTTATTAGTTAAATGTCGGTCTATGCATTGAAAGTCAATCTGGGAATCACTCACAAAAAATGACACGTCTGAGGTGACAACTTGTTTAAAAGGATCACGTCTGAGGTGATCAAAAGTTTTCTAAGTTAAGATGGTCATGATTGAATGCTCTAAATGTTTAGTCAAAAGTTAAAAGGGGTCAAGTCTCAAATGGTCATAAAGTCAAAATCATGAGTATGATCCATTCGCACGCCTAGACCTTGAGTATGGACCAACCATACGATTGGCCCGTATGTATGAGCCAAATCGCATTATTAACCCACACGTATGGGCCAGATGTGCGATTGGGATTGGATCACAAGATTTAACCAATCGCATGGATGAAGCTGACCTAATGACACAGTCGAACGATTGACTTCTAGTCGCACGAATGAAGGTGACCGACTGTGCCAATCGCATGACTGATCTTCAGTCGCACGAATCAATTATGCGACTGGGCTTAGTCGCGCGACTGAAGGAAACCCTAGTATAAATAGAGGGGGAGTCAGTCGCAGTCATTCATCATTCCCAAATCGCCCCCAAACCGCACGACTCTACCATTTCTCTGTTTGATTTTCCTTTGATCACTCTAGACCACTGATTATTGTGTACTGACAATTTCTAGTGATTATACAGGTAAAGTGCAGTGCATTCCACTCAAATGTCCATTGATTCATGCCCTAAATCGACTGAATTGAACCCTGAACAGAATCTAGACTTTGTTTGCCTAAGAAACTAATTAAACTAAGCACTTTGTGAAATTAAAGGTTATTAGGTGTTATATCAGTCATATGCGAGACTAATGAGCCAAATCATGATGTCTAACATTAAATTATGCTCAAAATTTGAATTTTAATTGAACAGATAGTCTGTCATGCGAATGGACACCCTGATGAACTTCAGTCGCACGACTGATCTGGGCGAATGGCCAAATCGCACGACTGCACCATGCGTATGAGTTCAGTCGCACGACTGGTTTAAATGCATGGGATAGCATACGACTAAGGCCAGTCGCATGCTCGGTCGTACGTATGAGCCCATTCGCATGACTAAATCTCAGTGTTATGCGATGGGAGCTTGGTCATTTATCTCCAGTGATTGGTGAATGTGAATATACAATATTGAGTTTTCACTTGTGCTACGCGATGGGAGCTTGGTCATTTATCTCTAGTGTTACGTAGCTCATTAAAAGTCGTAAAAGCAAATATCGATGTCGTTTCTTATATTACCAACATTAACAACTATAAAGTTTGCTTATAATTAGTTCGATTCATACGTTTCCAAAAATAAAATAATAATTCAAGATAACTCCCGAAAAAGCTTATTATTGTTATTACTTAAAAGTTTGTTAATAAAAACAATTTAAACATTGGTAACAGAGTAAACAAACCAAAGATCTTCATGGTCAAAAAGAAAACAAACAAAAAGATCACAGCAGAAAAAGTGTTGCATTATAATTAAAAGCAGAGTTGCACTTTAATAAGAGTAATAATAAGTGCCTTTTTTTAGTAGGTATGTATATTTAATAATAGTAACATGTTAATATAAAAGTAGGTACTTCTGCTATCTCGACCAATAGAAGTGTTACCTCATGTTAACTTATCATAAAGTCTGAAGGCTTGTAAAGAAGGTGTGTCAGGTCAAGCAGTTCCGCTATCACAACTAACGAAACATCTAAAAACATATAATGCAAAAAATCAACTTGAAAAACACTTGACACTTTAAAATAAACGTACTTTAAAAAATATATTACAAAATCACCACTCAGTTCTAACCGGTTTGAGATAAATCAACACCAATATTTATACTCAAAACTCACCGTCCTCTTTTCTTTTTTCATCTTCACGTAATACAGAGAACCTAAAAACAAGCACAACCCCACGTCACTCAATTCTAGGATATAAACTAAATTTAAACAACTACCTAAACATGGGAAATAAAGTAAATACACTAAACATTAATTGAAAACAAAATTGCAAGTGGAGATAAATCGTATGAGTGTAGAAACGCGGTTGCATCTGCTTGGTTCCGGGTAATGGTTCGGTGATCTACCCGTGTTGGAACCCTAGAAAGATTAGCATTTTAGTCTTTAAATTAGTTTTTGTCATAATGCACGGACTTATTATGTAATTATATGTTCCTTTTGTTTCTTGTTTTTAGTATAAATAGGATTGCTTGTTTATGTGCAGGCTAGATTCTTTGATAGACTTTTCATAGACTATTGTTAGTTCTCTCAATTGCATATTGATCCATACTAATATCAATTTAAACTCTATGAATTTTTTTGATATTTTTTTGTGTTGATTACATTGTTCATTTAATTGTCAATTGGTTGAAAACAAACACAAATCGATCAATTTGAACCTATCAAATGGTATCAGAGCTTTCGGTTCAGTAATTTGAAGTTAAAAATTGACTTTTGAGCACTTTTGAATCACTTGAATCTGTGTTTTGATCGCAAT
>BJCM01166056.1:0-11906 GCA_018326385.1 Flaveria bidentis | reverse complement strand
TTGTTTCTGTGCAGAGTTGAAGATGGCCTTGATCGCTTGAACGTTCTTTGCCTTTCTCTTGCTCTTTCTAATCAAGTTCTTTCTCTTGGACTTGGTCATCCTAATATCTTTACTCTCCTCAGAGGGATGATGATCCTTCTTAGAATGTTATTTTCACTATTCTTAGAGCCATTCATCATCATCTCCTCTTCATCCTCTTCTATCAAGGGGTCTATGAGGGGAAGCTCATCTTCACTAGTTCCACACCTAGGAGGTCTTACAGTCAAGACTATGTGTGGAGGAGCTATCTCACAAGATCATAGTCCTTGCTTCTTTTGATAACAAAATTTTGCATGCAATGATGAGGATATAATGTTCTTTAAGGTCTCTTCTTCAAGAACTCATTTTTCTACCCTGGCTTTGCTAACCAGAATTTTAGCCTGGCATTTAGTCAACTTGGCAATGAGATCCTTGATCTAAGTCCTATAATTGGTGTGCTCATGTTTAAGAACTAAAATGGTTTTCTCTAAATTTTCTATCTTTAACTTATAATCAAATTCAGCCCTTTTAAAATCAAATTTACGATATTCAAGGACTCAAGATCAAATCTCATCTCTACGTTGTAGGACTTGTATCTATTAAATTTAGCAATACATTCAGGAGTGCAAAGATGTTCTAATACCTTGGCTTCATCGTGGTCAGCCATGAGCATTTGATTTGGAGATGCATCTTCCACTTGAGATGCATCTTCCACTTGAAAGCTCCAGCCTACTGCAGCTTGCTACTTTGGCTTCTCATTCTAGGGAGCTCTCTCAGTGTAGTTTGGTTTGGCTTGAATCTAGCCACCATTTGTTCTTGGTTCCTTGAACTCTGAAGCAAAGTGTTCCATCTGGTTATAGTTGTAACACTTTACCTTGCTTTTATCTAGCCCAAACTTTCCACTAGTTGTATTGCTAGGAAACTTCCTTCCTATCCTCTTGTAGAACTTTTTGGCTTTGTGAGTAAGAAGAGACATCTAATGAACTATCTCCATATACTTAAGATTATCTGGATGGATATAGTCCAAATCTTCAAGGGTGAAGAGAAAGTTGCATGTGGATTCATCAGCGAAAACAAAGGCCTGAGATGAACTTGTCTCTTAGAAGGGACTTCCTCAAGTGTAGCTTTCCCTTGGAGTCTCTTGGGTGGTGATGAATGGACCCTTTTATGAGTTTTCAGGATAGCATATGAGATAATGTTGTGGTTTTATGCTATCACTTTCACTCACATGAAGGGTAGAACCTATTTGATTGCTAGAGTTAGCAGATGAGTTTTGCATGTTCATCGCCATCTAGTATCCACTGAGAATACCATACAACTCAGTCAAAGTCAGAGTCTTAAAGTTCTCAATCCTCTTGATAAAAACACAATAATGTGTCCATTTTCTAGGAACATAGGACATAAACTTCCTCACAATGTCTCTATTCTCAATAGTTACTCCAACATCCACTAGAATATCCACAATCTCAACATAGCTAAAGTATTCTTAAGTCATGGTTTCACCTATCTTAAAGGTGAAGTTTTCAAACTACTGCTTCAAGAGATTCTTCTTGTGTTCCTTGGCTTCAGTAGAACACCCATACACTAGTTTCAATGCATCCCGCAACTATTTAGTTGTTTTTCATTTCTTGAAACCTCTATAGATGGAGTTTGGAAGAGTAGATTGAAGGGTTATCATGGCTTTTTATTTGATCTCTATTTTTTTTTCTGTCTTCATCAGAAAAATCAGCCAGAACATTTGGAATCATATGACCACCAGTAGCAGAAGAGGTGCTTGGTATGTAAGGTCCTTCAACAATAGAGTCCCACATCCTAGAGTCTTGAGACTAGATAAAGCCTTCCATTCTTTGACACCAAGTATCAAAGTCTTTAAGAGTGATCTGTGGAGACTTTTTCATAGTTCCAGTTTTTATATTAGCCTTAGTGTTAGTTGTCATTTGACTTGTTAACTGTTTTGTCTGTTTGAGGGATCTTAAGAGTGTGAGATCTTATATCAAGAGCCTGAAATGCTATGATACCAAATGCAGGACCATTAGAAGGGGTGATGCACATTACAACACAACAACACAATTGAGGAGAGTTTTATAGAACACTTAACAGATTAAATAGGGAACTGGTTAACAAAAGTAAAGAATGCTAAGAACATGATAGCAAACAAAACAAGTATTTTATTTTCAATAATGTTTTATATTTCTTCTCAAGTTCTAATACAAAGTGTTTTGAAAGCCAGCTATTTACAAAAGATTAGACAACAAGTAGAGTCAAAAGGCAGATTTTCTTTTGACTTGTGACTATGACATGCCATAGCTCACATCCTAATATATTATAAAAAGGATTTTTTACAAAAACTAGAAAGCTCAGGCTCAAGACCTCAATGTACAATTTTCCAAAAGCATGGACCTTTTCACCAACTTGTGAAAGTTGGTGAGTCAAACGAAGTTACATCAGAAAGGTGGTCCATCTTTATAGAACAGTACACCTAATAATAGCATGTACATAAAAGTCTTTAGAAGAAATCTATCTTCATAAACAGGCTTTGGAAGACTTTGTCTTTGAAGCTTCGGAAGACTTCATATTTCACTTCAGAAGATATTGTTCTTGGCTTTTGAGGATTTTACACTTAGAATATTTCTTGTGTAAGATGTAAAACTTCCGAAGCATCTCTACTTCAGTACTTCAGTGCATGCAGTGAGACTTTGGATGCTTTGAATGTTTTGACTGCCTCAAACTTATTGGAATCCTTACATATCCCAAAACATGCAAGTACCCAGTGTCTAACAAAGTCTAAATAAGAAACACGATATAACTAGACATAAATCTGCTAGAGTCTTCATTTCTTTACCAATACTCATGTAACATTAATGCTGGTCATCACCACTGCTAGAGGATCTAAAGGGGCTTGCGGGCTGGTTAGAGTAGTCACCCCACAGACTGGCTTTATCTGTTGGTAGTCGGAACCTGATATGGTTGGCCGAGATCACCCTTTCCAGGCCATCATGAATCTCACTTGTCCTACTCCATTTAGCCGATACGGCCTGTTAGGGAAGCCATGTACCCAGGGTCCCACCTCAAGGGCTTACCTCGCGATCGCCATCATAGCAAGCACCTTTGGAGCAACTACGACAGTAAGGATGACAAGAGTACTTAGTGCAGTAGGAACCTCAGGTGTTGTTGAAACAAATGGTGTAGCACAAATAAAAAGCAACCCTAGCACAACATGGTAACCCAACTCATCCTCATCACATAACACTAACATCATCTCCTCATGGTCGAACTCAGTATCCGATGATGAATGCAGCATCTGGTCCAAGAGAACCTTCGGGTTCTGGCTCTGAGTCAGAAAAGATAACACAGGATGCAGAAGGAATAGAAAGGCCAGCAGAAGACATCCTATAAGGAAAAGCTATAAGTACTTTTCCTTAGGTGAAATAGAAATGTAAAAAAGAAACACATAGATTGGATAAAAGGAACATGCAAGTAATATTAGGTGCACATCAAATCTCTGGAGTCTCATCCTTAGTTCTAAAGAAGAAAACCAATATGAATCTTGTAAATTCTTCTATGATCACTAAATAGTAGAGGACCTTCCTAGACTCATTATACTGGTGGGGCCATAGAGATTCGTATGTAACAATTGTAGGGTAGTAGTGATGGAGTTTCTTTCCTTTGGCTTGTGAGATACTTTGTGTTGCTTCCCTTTCAGGCATGCCACACAATGATCATCACTTGTAAACTATTTCTTTGGCACTCCACTTCAAAAGTCATTCTTAATAAGTTTATTCATGCTTTTGAAGTTTACATGGCACATTCTTTTATGCCAAATGAAAGACTCATCACTATTTGCTATAGATAGAAAGCATGAACCTTCTCCTATGGGAGATGATTCTTGCAAATCCATCTTGTATATGTTCCCTCTCCTTGGGGTTCTGAGGAGGATATTCTCATGAGGAATGATCACCCTAGGCTTAAGAACAATGCACTCATGCTCAATAAAGAGCATGTTATGACTCTGATCACAAAATTGGGATACACTCAGAAGATTGTACCCAAGTTCCTTGACAAAACTTACCTATTCAATGTTGAGCTTACCATTTGTGGCCTTGGCCCATCCTCTAATGTAACCTCTTGCATCTCCTCCAAAAGCAACTAGTCCTCTAACAATTCTTTCAAACTTTTGGATTAGTGACCTATTGCCTCTCATGTGCCTGAAACAGCCACTATCAATGATCCATACAGTCTTGTTTGTCTTGAGTTGTTCTTGCATAAAAGAGATAACTAGTTATATTTGGAAACCCAAGCCTCATAGGTCTTGGGCTCATCAAAAGAAGTTGGAGAAAATGCAAGAGTAATTGATCCTATATTCATGCTAAAGGGATCATTTGCTGATGTTAATGAAGAACTCTCAGCCACTTGGTCTTTCTTTGACTTCCAAATCACTTTTGGAAGCTTAGACTTGACCTTTAATACTTTGGAAGTTTTGCTGACTTTAGAAGTTTTGATGACTGGGCCTTCGAAAGATCTTGCTTTCACTATAACACGCTTTATTACTTCGGAAGTATTCTTTCCTTCCGAGACCAAAGTTTCTTCCGAAGGCAAGTTTGCACTTGTATTCTTCTTCAATTTGGAGCTTCCGAAGGAAAAAGATTTTCCTTTCGAAGCTTGGTTCTTCTTCTGCAAACTCTTAGAAGTTTCTTTCTTTGTAATGTGAAAAGTACTCTTTGGATTGTGGGCACAATCCTTAGCAAAGTGAGAGGTAATCCCACACATAACACAGTCCATTTTCTTCCTTCTAGGAGTCTTCTTTTGTAAACAAGGCTGAACTTGATCATTTTCAATCTCCATCTTCATCTTCTCAGATGCTGTAGCAATTCTTGTGAGGTTAGAACTACCTTTGGAGCTTGATGGTTCATCATGTACAGTAGTGGTGCACAACTTATTAGCCTTCTTCTTCATGATGGGATGATTTGGATATGAACTTGAACACTTGTTATTGGAGTTCAAATTATCAAGACTTGTTTCTGTGCAGAGTTGAAGATGGCCTTGATCGCTTGAACGTTCTTTGCCTTTCTCTTGCTCTTTCTGATCAAGTTCTTTCTTTTGGACTTGGTCATCCCAATATCTTTACTCTCCTCAAAGGGATGATGATCCTTCTTAGAATGTTATTCTTCACTATTCTAAGAGCCACTCATCATCATCTCCTCTTCATCCTCTTCTGTCAAGGGGTCTATGATGGGAAGCTCATCTTCACTAGTTCCACACCTAGGAGATCTTACAGACAAGAATATGTGTGGAGGAGCTATCTCACAAGATCTTAGTCCTTGCTTATTTTGATAACAAAATTTTGCATGCAATGATGAGGATATAATGTTCTTTATGGTCTCTTCTTCAAGAACTAATTTTTCTACCCTAGCTTTGCTAACCAGAATTTTAGCCTAGCATTTAGTCAACTTGGCTATGACATCCTTGATCTAAGTCCTATAATTGGTGTGCTCATGTCTAAGAACAAAAATCGTTTTCTCTAATTCTTCTATCTTTAACTTATAATCAAATTCAACCCTTTTAAAATTAAATTTACGATATTCAAGGACTCAAGATCAAATCTCATCTCTAAGTTGTAGGACCTGTATCAATTAACTTTAGCAATACATTCAGAAGTGCAAAGATATTCCAATACCTTGGTTTCATCGTGATCAGCCATGAGCGTTTGATTTGGAGATGCATCTTCCACTTGAGATGCATCTTCCACTTGAGAGCTCCAGCCTACTGCAGCTAGCGACTTTGGCTTCTCATTTTGTGGAGCTCTCTCAGTGTAGTTTGGTTTGGCTTGAATCTAGCTACCATTTGTTCTTGGTTCCTTGCACTCTCAAGCAAAGTGTTCCATCTGGTTATAGTTGTAACACTTTACCTTGCTTTTATCTAGCCCAAACTTTCCACTAGTTGTATTACTAGGAAACTTCCTTCCTATCCTCTTGTAGAACTTTTCGTCTTTGTGAGTGAGAAGAGACATCTAATGAACTATCTCCATATACTCAAGATTATCTGGATGGATATAGTCCAAATCTTCAAGGGTGAAGAGAAAGTTGCATGTGGATTCATCAGCGAAAACAAAGGCCTGAGATGAACTTGTCTCTTAGAAAGGACTTCCTCGAGTGTAGCTTTCTCTTGGAGTCTCTGGGGTGGTGATGAATGGACCCTTTTGTGAGTTTTCAGGATAGCATATGAGATGATGTTGTGGTTTTATTCTATCACTTTCACTCACATGAAGGGCAGAACTATTTGATTGCTAGAGTTAGCAGATGAGTTTCGCATGTTCATCGCCATCTAGTATCCACTGAGAATACCTTACAACTCAGTCAAAGTAAGAGTCTTAAAGTTCTCAATCCTCTTGATAAAAACACAATAATGTGTCCATTTTCTAGGAAGATAGGACATAAACTTCCTCACAATGTCTCTATTATCAATAGTTACTCCAACATCCACTACAATATCCACAATCTTAACATAGCTAAAGTATTCTTGAATCATGGTTTCACCTATCTTAAAGGTGAAGTTTTCAAACTGCTACTTCAAGAGATCCTTCTTGTATTCCTTGGCTTCAGTAGTACACTCATACACTAGTTTCAATGCATCCCACAACTATTTAGTTTTGAATCCTCTATAGATGGAGTTTGGAAGAGTAGTTTGAAGGGCTGTCATGGATTTTTATTTGATCTCTATTTTTTTCTGTCTTCACAAGAAAAATCAACCACAACCTTTGGAATCATACGACCACCAGTAGCAGAAGAGGTGCTTGGTATGTATGGTCCTTCAACAATAGAGTCCCACATCCTAGAGTCTTGAGACTTGATAAAGCCTTCCATTCTTTGACACCAACTATCAAAGTCTTCAAGAGTGATATGTGGAGACTTTTTCGTAGTTCCAGTTTCTATATCAGCCTTAGTGATAGTTGTCATTTGCGTTGTTACGTGTTTTGTCTGTGTGAGGGATCTTAAGAGTGTGAGATCTTATATCAAGAGCCTGAAATGCTATGATACCAAATGCAGGACCGTTAGAAGGGGTGATGCACATTACAACACAACAACACAATTGAGGAGAGTTTTATAGAACACTTAACAGATCAAATAGGGAACTGGTTAACTAAAGTAAAGAATGCTAAGAACAATATAGCAAACAAAACAAGTATTTTGTTTTCAAGAATGTTTTATATTGCTTCTCAAGTTCTATTACAAAGTGTTTTGAAAGCCAGCTATGTACAAAAGATTAGACAACAAGTAGAGTCAAAAGGTAGATTTCCTTTTGACTTGTGACTATGACAAGCCATAGCTCACATCCTAATATATTATAAAAGGGATATTTTACAAAAACTAGAAAGCTCAGGCTCAAGACCTTAATGTACAATTTTCCAAAAGCATGGACCTTTTCACCAACTTGTGAAAGTTGGTGAGTCAAACAGAGTTACATCAGAAAGGTGGTCCAGCTTTATAGAACAGTACACCTAATAATAGCATGTAGATAAAAGTCTTTAGAAGATATCTGTCTTCATAAATAGGCTTTGGAAGACTTTGTCTTTGAATCTTCGGAAGACTTCATATTTGGCTTTAGAAGATATTGTTCTTGGCTTTGGAGGATTTTACACTTAGAATATTTCTTGTGTAAAATGTAAAACTTCCGAAGCATCTCTACTTCAGTACTTCAGTGCATGCAGTGAGACTTTGGATGCTTTGAATGTTTTGACTGCCTCAAACTTATTGGAATCCTTTCATATCCCAAAACATGCAAGTACCCAGTGTCTAACAAAGTCTAAATAAGAAACAAGATATAACTAGACATAAATCTGCTAGAGTCTTCATTTCTTTACCAATACTCATGTAACATTAATCCTGGTCATCACCACTGCTATAGGATCTAAAGGGGCTTGCGGGCTGGTTAGGGTAGTCACCCCACAGATTGGCTTTATCTGTTGGAAGTCGGAACCTGATATGTTTGGCTGAGAACACCTTTTCCAGACCGTCATCAATCTCACTTGTCCTACTCCATTTAGCCGATACGGCCTGTTAGGGAAGCCATGTACCCAGGGTCCCACCTCAAGGGCTTACCTCGCGATCGCCGTCACAGCAAGCACCTTGGGAGCAACTACGACAATAGGGATGACAAGAGCACTTAGTGCAGTAGGAACCTCAGGTGTTGTTGAAACAAATGGTGTAGCACAAATAAAAAGCAACCCTAGCACAACATGGTTACCCAACTCCTCCTCATCAGATAACACTAACATCATCTCCTCATGGTCGAACTCAGTATTTGATGATGAATGCAGCATGTGGTCCAAGAGAACCTTCGGGTTCTAGCTCTGAGTCAGAAAGACAACACAGAATGCAGAAGAATGGAAAGGCCAGCAGAAGACATCCTATAAAGAAAAGCTATAAGTACTTTTCCTTAGGTGAAATAGAAAAGTAATAAAGAAACACATAGATTGGATAAAAAGAACACGTATGTAATATTAGGTGCACACCAAACCCTAGTACGCACTCTACATGAAAGTTCCTAGGTTATAGTCTAAGTGATCCACCTAATTCTCTATAACCAATGACTCTGATACCAATCTATCACACCCCCGCTTAGAGCGGAAACACGAGGATGTAATAGACAAGATCGTCATAACACATTATTAGTTAATACAGATGAATTTAATGAATAAGGCAACATGGCATGACACAATGGAGACTTGTGTCACAGTTACTCAAATCCACGACAAACATAGTCAATACTCAAAAAGAAATTTAAATTCCACAAACCGAGAACAAGTAAACAAAACATGATAAACAAAGATAAATCCAACAAAACATAATTTCAAAAACACTAAGGCAAGTCTTTTAATGCAATATAAGGTCATCACTAATGCAACACCCCTAGTTATCTTCAATGGTTGTCACCTGAAAAGATATGCTCAAAAAGGTCAACACATTGTTGATGAGTTTGTAGATTTAAATAATAAACAAAACTTGATGTTGTGTAATAGTTTGGTAGGGCATGAGTACAAAGAGTTATAAGCAAGCAATATAACATGTAAACATGAGCCTCATAACTATACCAACGACGTACACAAAGATCTTGTCGTAACATATTCACCCTCAGGCCCGTTCATGGACACTGTTTGTCCCAACTAGTATACTAACAAACAAGGGTGGGGGTAACAACTCAATAGTACTATCAATACATGTTTGTCGGCTTCAAAACCGGAGTAAAATAGTTGTGAATAAAGAACCACATAGAGAACTCATGCATGTACCAATATTAACTTACAATTCAATAAACACAATACTTCCATAGGTTTAGTAAGTTCACAACATAAAAAGGGTGAACATGCTTTTCCCACTAAGTATTATAAATAATTTAAATGAAATCAGGGTCGAGAAACTAACCTTGAATTGAGATGAGATAAAAAGGAACAATACTTCAAAGAATGAGAGTAAACGAATCATCAAACACCTATAATTATAATTAGGTCATTAAACACGTTCGATGAGAAAAGATAGTTCGGTCGGTTTCAGATCAGTTCGGTTCGACTCGAAGTGCGACACACACACACAAAGTATGTAATTTATACAACCCAACATACCATGTAAGAATAGTGATGTTAATACTTGTAATTTGAATAACATGATTGTGATAACAGTGAAGATCGTATTAATAGTTTTTAAGAATAATTGTTATCATAATAATTATAATGACAATAATAATGATAATAATAATAATGATGATAATAATAATAATAACAACAACAATAATCATACAATTTTTAATTATAATAATGATAATGATAACTAACAAAATAAATGAATAAATAATAAAACAAATAACACAACCTCCCCCACCCACACACATACACACACACAAACAAACACACACATATATATGTATATGTATGTAATATAATCACACTTACAACACATGCATATTACCCATACTACATACATACACACACTTACACGTATGTGAGAAACACACTTACACCCACACACCATTGGCCACCCACACACACCGCCATCCATACACTCTCACATACACACACAAACACACTTGGTATATATATACATACACACATCCTGCACACCACCTCCCGCACATACATCACACACACTTCACATATATAGGTACATGCAATCGCAAACATATACACGTATACTTACGAACACACACGCAACCACAAACACACATACTGACGATACATACATATATATAATCAACTCATTCACAGCTCATATACACCCACCACACATACATTCAAACACACACACCATGGATATATACATACAAACGAATGCATATATGCATACATAGTAGCCCAAGGCTGCTATGTCCCCTTCGGCACACCTACCACACACACACACCGCACACACATTGCACACCATTGCAACCCAGCCAAAACATACCCAAACGAGAAACCAAAATCAAACGTAGCAAAACAAACAAACTGAATTTAAACTGAGTACGACAAAATGAAAGAAAATTAAATCTATATGAATCGAGTTCATGTGGAAGGAATTAATGGCAAGGTGATATCGATAGGTGGTAAACAAAACGCTCACTTTGTGGGGGTCGATGACAAGAGAGAACGATTTAGGGTCGTGGGGGGTTAAACGATGGGTTACACAACATATATATTGATTTTGGATAGCTTAGACTTTGATCCTTTAAATTTCATTAAATTATTCCCTCAAGTTTGCTTTAATTACAATAATAAGAATAATATTAATAATATTAATTACAATAATAACAATAATAAAATAATGATATTACTACTAATAATTGTTGGGTTTTGTCACATGTAAAATAAGCTAGTTTAACCATTTAAACTATAAAAATGCAACAGAAAAAGGAGTTTAACATGTGATTAATAATCGTAAAAATTTTCTATTTTGAACCACAAACAAAACCCAAGAATGAGGATCAATAATATATGTGAAATAGTATGCTATCAAACAAAACATAACAACCATAGGGTGTTCATAGAAACAACCTTTCTTGAACAAAATGTTGTAGATGAAAATGTTGAAGAAGATGATGTTCTTGAGTGGCTAGCCTTCAATGGAGAAGACCTCAAGAATGTATACCCATAAGCCCTTCCAAACACCAAGCTTGTTAGGGAGCACAACACTAAAGAACTCTCCTTATAGATCCTCAATGATGCGAAATTTTCAGCCTTTCCTTTCACAAAATCCGAAATTTTTCAGCTAGCTTTTGAGAGAGTTCTTGCTTGAGTTGGTTAGAGAGAAGTGTGAAATGAAAGAAGAGTGCAAGAGTGGTGAATGGTTTGCTTGGACCAAGACACAAAAGGGAGTCCCAATGCTACTTGGGCGGTCGAAACCCCTATGAAAATGGGTTCCCCCATTTTCAACATTTTATAAAAAAATGTAACACTCTTAGCCCTTAATTTTTATAAAATTAAAAAATCTTTTAATTTTATAACAATAACACAATTTTTTTTGTTATTATTTAACCAACTTAAATAATGAAACAAACAACTTCTCATGAACAAATTATCCACATAATGTTGTTCTTTTACAAAAGCAACATTTTAGAAAAACCCATTTTCTAAATTGTTGTTGGTATTTATTTGTTTGATCTTATCAACAAATAAATATTAATTGGTGTTTGTATAGCTTGTTATTGGGTATGACCCGACTTGGATCATAACGTAATAACCACATCAATCTTGTTATTGGGTATGACCCAACAATCTCCCACTTTCACAAATTCATAGAAGATTGATGCAGGCAGTAAATACCACCTAACAACGGTTTACTACCCTTAATACGTATGACTAAGTGCCATTCAATAACATCATCTCCTTCAAGTACCATACTTGAAATGTTTTAGGTGAATCAATC
>BJCM01166055.1:9199-26958 GCA_018326385.1 Flaveria bidentis | reverse complement strand
GGTTAAGGTTGGGGTTGGGTTTTATTTATTTTTTTTCTTTTTACAAGAAAGCCCCTGTCTTTTATAAAATCATTTTAACGTTACACGATTAAATGTTTTCTATACCGAAACCACAAAATGATCACATAATATCAAATAAATATTAATAACATGAAATGATATTCATTTTGCTAGCTCAAAGGCATTTTTATTATAATTTGGCGTTAAAAGTTACAAATGCACGAAAACACGTAATTTCCAGAAAATTCCCAAATTTCACACCAAGTTACACATTTAATCACATAATCATATAACACATAATTTCAAACCAATTATTATTGTTTGAAAATTATTTTTACAAATCACCAACGTTGGGGGATATTTGCATGTGCGATTCAGCGATTCTCCGAATTACGATTACGTGAAAGGTTCGTGAGTGTTTGTGCAATAAATGACACGTTTAAGTAAAAACATTAAATGCATTAATGTATAATTAGAAAACCATGATCGTGTTGATTGGAAAGTGATCCGAAAATATAGGTGTCACATCATCCCCTTGTTGAAAGAAATTTCGTCCCGAAATTTAATCAACTTTAGTAAAAGACGGACATAAATTTCTCAGTTGCCATAATCAATCAGAAGTCCCGAAATTTAATTAACTTTAGTAAAAGACGGACATAAATTTCTCAGTTGCCATAATCAATCAGAAGTGTCTTGCTTGTTAAAGTGTATCAGAAGTACACAAACCCTTAGAAACTCACGGTCATTCTATAGATAATCGTGTCTTTGGCAGTTGAATTGATTTCTTCAAAAACTTTTTACTTCATATAAAATATGTTTTGTGTAACATCAACTTTATATATCCTAACATGTTCCCCCAAAGCTGATACTAACAAAAAAAATCTAATATGCTTAACATTATCTTAATCATTATTACTATCACCTACCATAAATTTTCTCCTATTAGAATGTATGGAAACATGCTTGCTAAACTTGCAAGTTGCGCTAAAAGTCCCAAAATTCTTATGCTATATTTGTTTTTTGGCCAACAATGGTTTTTAATACTGAACGTTTTTATCACCATCTAATCAATCAATAAAGTTTGTATTTGTAAATATTGAAAATAAGTGAAAATGATTAACAAGTTAAATTAACAAAGCAAATATATAAAGACGAATATGCACAATCAATTAAATATACCACCGGGACTTCGAATCTACTTAGAACATCAATAACAACTAACAAAAATTTAAGGTGAGATTGTTTTTTACACATAATACATGAAAGTAGCATAAATCCCTATCAAGGATATTTAAACATAGGAAAGTTAGAACGATAAACACACAATAATCACCTAAAGTTATAAAATGAGAAACAAATGATATAATTATGTTAATGTGAAACTCGAATCAAACTCTAGGCAAGGTTATCCAACTCCACAAATCTTTGAAATGTAACATGATAAACACATGATAAACACCCCAACTTAAGTAAAATCGATTAACTACAATTACCCTTCAACTCATAAACATCATACAATGATTACAAAACAATTCATAACCAATAAAAAGAGAAATTCATGATATACACCACGGTTTTCTCAAACATAAGCATAACGATGCATATTTAACAAATTTTACTAAACATTAAATATTCATTGAGCATTCATAGTCAAATGTCACAAATTACATACCAAAGATACATTCATATACATAAGTGTTGAAAAAACATGTGGTTTACGAACATAACATGTTTACAACACCTATAAGGTTGAATATTTCATCAAACTATAGTAAACACACATAATCATTGATGATTTAATCAAGTTTTATGATGACATTAATATAAAACACCATGAATCATGTATAAGTTGTTAAAACATGCCAAGTTTCATCTAACCCAAGTAATAGTAAAAGCCTTAGCCCATGAGGCTTACAAAATTTACACCCAAACTTAAGAACATGAAAGAACTATTAGTAGATCGAGAGGAATTCAAACCAATTTGAGTGGAAATAGGTTGGATGATGTTAGTTCATTCTTAAAAGTGCTCTATCTTTAATCTTAGCCTTGAATCTTCAAAGATTTGCTCAAAATCACCTATGAGACTTTGGGAGAACTAGGGTTTAAAATCAAGAGTTAAATATGGCTCAAAAGGGGGAGTATTGGGTATAAATCTCGAATTTGTTTCGAACACGACCATGTTCATAAGTAACATGGGTATGTTCAACATCAGGTCAACATAATTTTCAGCTTATTTAACATGGACATGTTGATTCTAAACATAGGCATGTCAGAAAGTTATTTTCCTTAAAACTTCACCAAATCTTGATTGTTTTCACAAAAATCATCAAGCCCCCTTTGGTAGCCTATAAATTTAAATTTAAACATAGATAATTGTCTGAATCGGATGAATTCACAATTAAAAATGTTGAAAATGATTTGAGTATACATTATTTGCATGTGTAATTATTAGCATATCAGTTCTATTTATACATATAAGCAATTCTAATTTGAAAACTTAATAGTGATGTCAAGTTATAACATTAACTATCTAGCATTAGGTGGTTAATCTTTTGGCGTGTGCTAGCGTCTTACACCGGTACAACATAACATAATTTAATTCAAGTGTTCATGTCTCTTGAGGACTCTATGACAAAGGTTAGTAACAGAGGACGTGAGATTGGTAATGTCATACTCACTCAACGATTGAAATAAACATAAAAATCATAAAGAACCATGAGATTGGTTAAAGTATTTCTTAAATGTGATGTTTGACGAACATAAAGGGTTATCAAAAGTTAGACGTTTTGGCTCGAGAGAACAAACTATCCATTTTAGTTGGTAGGAATATACTCTAAAGAGTATGATGGTGGTATATTATGGGTGTCATGTGATGAACATAGCCATCCACCAACTCAATATATGGATGGGCATCCGTTCATAAGGTCTAATAATGAAATTGTTTGGTGTAGGAGTTGACGAATCAAAATATGGGGCTACATAATAACCTTTTGAATTATCTCACATAACATAATCAAAATATAATGTCTGATAATGAAATTGTTTGTAAATAGTCAGATATGTTTTTGAATTATCTCACAATGAAAATGTACAAGTAAAAAAAAACCTAAATTTGATTTTTTTAAAATTAATTAAATATTTTTAAGACGTTTGTACCATTAATTCCGAGTCCAAAATCACAAATCTTATTTTAAAAAATAATTAAATATTTATGAAGTGTTTCCATCCAAATTAAAAAAAAACACAAATTTGAAAGAAAAAAATTAAAATTTTATACCACTCGTACGGGGACACAACCGCTAGACATAATCCGACACTATTCACGTTAATACAAGTCACATAAGTTTGCCGCTAAATATAATCTGACACAACTCACGTTAATACAAGTTACATAAGTTTATAACGTCAATGATAATGTACCTTCAACTTCCGATTGATTTACGAATAACCGAACCCAAAATAAAGAGGCTAGTCATGGTTTAACCGATTCGACCGGCCGGTTTGTTTCGAGCTCCGCATCTCTAGTTAACAAACCATAGGCCCCAACCCACCTCACCACCACACCACCCCTGGCACGAATATAGCCCCGCAAGTCTCAATCTTCTACCCTTGAGTTCTCTCGAAACTCAAATCACTTGCTCATATCTACAACTGATCCAAATTAGGGTTTGTTCTTCCTCTTTCATTTGCACTTTCTTCTTCTATGCTAAATTAGGTTTAGACTCTATAAACTTGATGAAACCTGCATACTGTCAAGTGATACTTTCAGATAAAAAACTTTTCTACTGTGTTTTTAAAAAGAGACTGTAGAACAGGATAAATGGTGAACGATCAGATTCGATTTTGGCTTGACGTAGTTGCAGCTGTAATATAACGACTGGAACTGATAAATTAGTTACTCCGGCGAGTGATTTAGCTTCAATATTGCAATTTGCCCTGTTTTTCTCGTCACTGTTCAATTTCTTCACTGATTGTCAAATGAACTTAATTTCGTGTTCTAATGTCGGTGAAGTGATGATGAAGGACTTGTAGAGGATATTGAGGCAGTGATCCTAACTATTGGTGGTGGCAACTTCTTGGAAATTTTTACTGATTAAACACTATATTAAGGTTGATCACAACTTTATACATTTTTCTTTGTTGCTGTGTTGAAACAGCACTAACTTTCTTATTGATTTATTTTTTCTAGCTATGGCTGATTTTGTAACTTCTACTCACCGAGCCAAGTGGATCTTCACTCCCCATGAGTTGGTATACAATCTTCTCATCTTTTTCTCTCCTAGTTTTAGTCGGTTGTACTTGATTATTCATCGTAGACTTCAGTTTTCTTTTCTTTAACTGCTGTGAAGGAATTTAGTTTGGTGACTTGAATTTAAGTTCTTCCAACTAACTCAACTTTACGTGAATTATTTTGTGCAGAAAGAGAAATATAAGGCTGCTAATCATAGAGCAAAACAGATGCTAGAGAAGGTATGGAAGAAATTTGATCTCTGTAGTTGACCATTGTGATTTTTCGTTTTATTTTCTGCGCTATCTATAAACATTGAGGGATATATGTTGGATGACATGAATCAATGTTGTTTCCTGACTGTTCATATGATGTGTGTAGTATGGAGCAACAAGGGTGGATGTTGATCTTGATGGCTCATTGTCGTATCCAGAGCTTCAACCTGATGTAAAGGAGAATGGTATTTAAGAATGATATATATGACTTGCTGAGTTCACTATGATCTTCTATTAGCTGATTTCCCTTTACTTTGACTTGCAATTAGCTGAGAAGCATTCTCGTTCAAAGCCTCTTAAGATAGATGAGGAGCAACTTCTGCGTGCATTTTACGAGTTCAAAATTCAAGACGTATGTGATGCCTTCAAATTCCCTAGAAAAATACAGGTACTTAATTGTTTTCTTTTACAAAGAAATAATAGAATAGCAGGGATGAGGGATAATCTTAATGACACAAATTTACATTTTGAATTATTTTATATTTATTTCTTTCATGGTTTGTAGGCAACAGCTCTCATATATTTCAAAAGGTTCTATCTGCAATGGTCAGTAATGGAACATCATCCAAAAGATATCATGTAAAGTTTGATTGAACCTAATTTGCAATCTTTTTTCTTAAGAAGAAAATATTTCATGTTTCCTCTTTGTTTTTTTATACTTATATATACATTTAAACAGGTTAACTTGCATATATACGGCTTGTAAAGCAGAAGAAAATCATGTATCAGCTGAAGAGCTTGGTAAGGGAATCGATCAGGATCATCAAGTGATTCTCAATAATGAGATGATTGTCCTTCAGGCATGAATTGACTTACATGACTATTTATTTTTCAGTTATATTTTTCTTGCTCACATTTTAACATAGTTTGCTTCTGTTGCAGTCTCTTGGATTTGATCTTATCGTTTATTCACCCTACCGCTCAATTGACGGTTTTATCAATGATATGGAGGTTGGTCTGCCTATTTATCTGTGTCATTTTCCTAAACTACTGGAATGTTTTAGTCTTGTAATTGTTTATTTCATTCTGTATAGCTAATGATTTGTATCTGCTGTTGTTCTGCTAGGATTTTATCTACTCAAACAATGGTCAACTTCAACATCTGAAGGTTTTGTTTACCTTTATTCAACATTGTCCCCAAATATGTTCTATCTTTGCCTGTTCAGAATGTAACCATGTGGTAGATAATATAATGTGCTGTTATGCATATCCTTTGTTGTGGGGTTACCAGCGCAAGTTTCTTTACATAAATTCTTGTAGCTATAATTGCTCATTGGAATATTATTTGTGTTTGGTATAGGATTTACATGAGACAGCTAAGATGGTAGCAGATAAGACAATGCGGACAGAAGCAATTCTTTTGTTTTCCCCTGGCCAGGTATTGATAGAAGCCCTATACAGTTCTTTTATTAAACTTTTATTAGTACAAAATCTTTGAGCTTGGATAGTTTAGCAGGAAGAATTTGAAGTAGGTAAAGATAGTTCAGTTACTCGGAAAAATTAGTTTTCTTCATATGTTCTTTTGGATAATTTTAAGCATAGTTCTTGTTTGTTTCTTTTAAAATTACTTAGGATGACATCATGTCAAAAGAATAACTTTTTGTTTATTTGGGGCTCCCAAGAAACTTGGGATGACATGTAATAAGGATGACTGCACAATGTTCTTTAGGCATGGTAAATGAATTGGTTTAGTCTTTTATGTTGATAATATCATATGAGTGAGGTAATCTGTAATCTTATCTTATTTAATTATTTAGGTATCTATGTTTAAGACATCAGCTGTGTTTACATGCTTGGTAGCTGTGTAGCAGATTCATTCATGGTATCATAATGTCAAGTCACTTACATAGTGGTGACAATTATAACATTTACCTACAAATGGGTCGATTTGAGTTATGTTTTATCTCTAATGGGTCACACTGGTTAAGTGAAAAGATATAACCAAAAAGGAGGGGAGTCAAAAGTCATACAAGGTGTATTAAACATAAAATCTCATAAATCATGCTGCAAAAGAGTTATTATTTTGTAGTTATTTAGCTTCTCTAATCATAATTACACACCCAATTATTTACGTCAATTAATTCTGGTGATATGGTGTAGCTGGCGTTGGCTGCTTTGCGTAGGGCAAACGAGGAGTACCCGGTTGTCAACTTCGAAAGGTTTAATTTCTTTTTTGGTATTGTTTATTATGGGTCTAGCTCCACTGAATGATTTAAAGTGTAAGTGTATAACTATTTTATTTTCTTCAAATTGTATTTTATGCAGATACCTGAACAACATCCTTTCTCGCCAGCATCCAGCACGACCTGTTCCTGAGCTCACAGCATATCTAGATGCTATTGATCAGATGGTAAATATATGGATATAGTTCACATGAGAAACATGTACTCTAATAGTATCATATAAAAAAAATTGCAAATTTAGGTAGTAGTTCATTTCGTCTAGAGAGAACAATCTCGACCCATGAAATGTTCGAATAGGGGTGTGTTTTATGTCAAGCAAGTCAAATGGATCGAATAACTTAAAAGGGGATCGGGTCATATGGGTTGAACGGGTAAAACTAGGTGATAGTTGCCCAATGCCCAAGGTCTATTTTTAATGGCTACAATCTTTTAAATCAAGTTGTTAGATTATGGTTATAACAATATTGTTTTTGTGATCATAAAAAACAAATGAGCTACATATAAAAAGAAGTCAAGAATGGACAAAAGGGTATTTGTGGGTCATATAAAAAGAAGTCAAGAATGGACAAAAGGGTATTTGCGGGTCAACCCACCTCAGTTCATTTCAACCTGGCCTAAAAAGTGACATGTTTCATCTTGAACCAGTTTCAATGCCCATTACCCAGTCTGAATCTGTTTCCTGTTACTTCACTTAAACATGTTGGTGGATTATATAGGTAAATAACCTTGTTACACCTACTGCTGCGGATATGAAACACATTGATCGGAAGCTAAAATATTGTCGGGATCCAGGATCACATGAAAAGTACCATCTTGTTCTTTTTTTTTCTTTTTTTGAATATTCCTTCAAATATTGTCCGAGTTTGGCTTCGGGCAAATATCTAAATACCTTCTGATTGTGTATTTAAATCAGGAGCAAGAAAAGAAAGCATAGGTCAAAAGACTAATATCCCCGGGGTAGCTTGTTATCTGGATGGAGTTTCAAATTTTGGGTGCAGAGAAAGGGTTATCGATTTTCATTCCATTATACTACAGAATATGATGCATTTATGTTATTGTTCATTTCTGAAAGAGACTACATAACCATACAGCCAGTAGAAGGCATGCTGTAAGTTTATGTCATGTTGCTTAGAAGAAAATGCTATTATGTTGAGGATACTCCTATTGCTTTGTAATAGTTGTCACCACCGGGACGTAAACGAGTCGAGCCTGACTAAGCTTGTGTTTGGCTTGTTCCGAGCTTCAAGCAATGTGTTCATAACTAGACATGTCATCAAACACGCTGTCTCTTAAAAAATTGGACGATGTTGCAAGTAATTTAAAAAGAAAAAGTATGTATATGTGCTTTGCCTTTTTGTGTGGATTTGTAATGCTAACCGGATTTGAAGTCAAGGACTAGAAGAAATAAAATATGAAGTCCAAAGTAAATAATATATTTAAAAAGAAAAAGTAAAAACGAGTTAGGAATCTAGCATAGCTATAAGTCCAGATGTCTGATATTGTTAGGTATTGCATGTATGCAGTTGTTTGAGAATTCAGATATACGGCTCGGGCTTTAAGAACTGGGTATTTCTAATTGATTTCTATAACGAGAATGTGACAGCAATAATAATAACTATGTAGCGGAAACAATAGAACCAAGCAACCAATTAAACAAAATAATCAAACTGAACAACACCATCCTTTGATTAGAAGAAGGCAGAAAGCAGCAGCGGTGGTCCAGGGAGGGCAACATATCTGGTGGCGGTCCCTGGTGGTTTGTGGCTGCTAACAGGGGCTGTTGGTCCCTGGTGGTTTGTGGCTGCTAACAGGGGCTGTTGGTCAATGGTGGCGTCGAACAACAGCAGTGTTGCTATTGTTCTTCTCAGCAGAAACACAAACACAATCACACGAGCATAAATTATACATCAAAGCACTAAAAGAATACAACAATTGGTTTGATCAAGTATTGACCTACGTTCGCAAGCTACGAACCAAGGTTTTTGTATATTACTTATTAAGACAAAGATTACAAGTACATTGAATGGTTATTTATAATAAAAGACAGTTAGGTGTTAACCTAAATTTTAACAAAAATAAGTTAAGAGAGATTGGGGTTAGGGCCGCCACCCCTAACCCCTCTCGACTGCTCGTCTTCAGCTAGAACAGAGCCTGATCCAAGATGGATCGGAGCCCATGACACAACAAACACTTGACCCATAACTGCTCTGTTCAAATGGACCATAGCTGATAGGTTCAAACGGAGATGTTCAACCCTTTCAACCAAATTGATTACGTAGTCAGTTCCACTCTGTTTGGTCAACACTACACCTATGGCTTCAAGTCTAAAGCTATGCTTGCAACTAATTTTTAAACTTGTTAATTATTATTTTTTATTTATATACATACATGTTGATATAGATACGGGAAATTAAATGGCTTAAACTCAATTAATATCCAAATGCAAATGAAAAACTCATCTCGTGATAAACTAAAAGTAAATCTCCAAAAGCTTAGTCAACTTTATTCTGATTTCATCAATGATCTTACATCATACAGTCTGAAAAAAAACTTTTCCTAATTTTGCTTTTGAACCAAAGCCACCGGGGTCAAAGGGGACATAAGGTTGTTTATTGTTTACCATTAATCTGACCCGCCCTGTTGTTCAACTTTAAGTGCTGTTTCACTTAGTTTTGGATCCGTCTCACTCGCATAATGATTTGTATCACAATTTGAAGAACCAGGGTGGGTGAAACAGTTTAGACCTCTAACCGTCCAATTGATTTCATATACAATTCATGTAATTAATTAATTATTTTAAATACCATAAACAAAAACAAATATATATCTTTAACCATACCAATATCATGCGTTTGGGTAATCCTTAAGACTACAAAAGAGCAAGCATAACACATAAAGAACTCCAGAAACAAACATTATCAATCCATTCGCTACTTGAATAAACCCAGAATTGCTAATCTACTATGACGAGATGGATGTCAGCCGTTTGCAGTTGATTTGAAGTGATAATCATCGATTGAATTGTAAGCTAGCCCCTCATCTACCAGACAATTAAGGGCGGCCCTGTTAAAAACAACAAAAGCCTCATCAACATCACGATTTCATTGTGTGTGTTATATGAACGAAAAAGACCAAGAGACTTACAGTATCTTGTCCAAAGGGATGCCCAGTTGTCTAACAAGTTCATCTTGGTGTACCCCTGATTCTCTTGCTCTAAATTATACAGAATTCTCTCACAGTTAGAATTTAGTTTTAAGTTTGACCATTAATTCAAGCAACTAGATTTAATCATGTTTTTTATATCAAAAACAAAAAAGAATAAGGCTGATGACTGATAGGAGGTGCTTAAGTAACTTACAAACTACCCGGCAATAGCAAATAATCTAACACCATTTTGTCGATTCCCTTGAGTCCATCAGCAACATATTGACCAGAAAACTACCAATCAACAAACACGTAGAATGCAGTTATTTTTAATCAGAAGTAGTGGTGACCAAATAAGCAGGTTGGGCCATGAGTCATAATGGGTGGTAGACTGGTAGTGGCGATCATGTAAGCGAGGTGGGTCATGAGTCATAATGAGTGGTTGTGGCGACCAAATAACACATTTATTTATCCTTGTTTTAGATTTTATAAATATTTGATGTGCTAATTAACCCCTTCCAATTTGAGTAAACTTGTTAGCTTTTTTTTAATTTGACCTGTTATAAATTTATAAATTAACCCAAATCAACCCATTTACAAGTAAAAAGGGTCAAAATTGCCACATTCACCTTCTAATGAGCAACTTTGGTTCCATTATAGTTGCAAATAGAGTCTATTGACTTACTTGATTTGATGGGGCGGTTTGATAGGTTTGTGTCGTAGCAGCTGAACTTGGCATATGAGGTTGATTACTACTGCTAGCTTGTTGTTTCTAACACAGACAAGACAGCACACTTGTTACAAACAGATACAGTTAAAATTAACAAGAATTCATTTTTGGTAATCAATTCTTAATAAGAAGAAACCATGGTGAAGTCATGAAACCTTACCACCAACTTTGTGTTGTAGGAATGGACATATATGCATTCAACAAAGTGATGTGTGATCTCATCAAAATCAGTCACAGGCCTGCAGTTAAAGTAAAGTGTGATCATAGGTAAAAAATTGGCTGATCACATTGTAATTAAGGGTGTTAAGAGGTGACATGATCAATGAAGACTGTTATATCTTTGTCAAAACAAAAAGAATAAAAGAAGAGAACAAACCATGTAAATTATTTAAACAATTGAAAGAAATGAAAACTAGATAAGATCAACTCGCAGGAGAGTAAACAAACAAGCAAAAAAAGTACGAATTTGTTATCTTAAACTAAATTGATCCTTAACCAAATATATGTCATCACATTCTAAATCTTTGTTGGTCATTCAATGCTCCACTATCATACTACATCTAGATCAACCCGTACTCAAAGCTAGTCAAAGTTTAAACCTATCTCAGAATAAAATTTTCTACATAACAAATTATAAATAGTAAAAAATGCCCTTGTCTTCACACCACAATTTTCTTGATTTACATGTTTTCTAGAATAGAAGACCATTATGAAACATGCTTACCATCAAAAAATTCATAAGCTGCATACAATGCAGCATACTCAGCGCAATTCAGAGTTCATACATAAAGAACCAAAGCAGTTCAAATATCAATAACATTGGAATGATCAAAAACAAAGAAAATTAAATGCCACGAAAATTAATAACAATACATGGATGTGTTTGCTATTTAGCCATACACCTATCAGTACAGAAAATGAATAAAACAGCAACATATATGGTACTGGTAACAGAAAAATCACATGAAAGAGGGCTCTATGTTTTACAGAAAGTTCAAAAACCCATAGATGAAACTTTGGCAAACTAAAAACATACCTTGACAAGAAACATCACAAGTAACATAATAGAACTACACGGTTTATATATTACATTATCACCAAATATCAAATAGATAAACAAATAGATAAATTAAAGATCATACTTGATACCAAAGACCACTAACTGCTTTTTCCCCTGAAAACCTTTCAGTTGGCCATGAACTCGAACATACATTCCTTCCCTACATTTCAACAATAGAAAAATGAAAGACAAACAATGTTAAATTCCAACCAGACTACAATGCTCCAACTCAAATTTAATACACAATCAATAACAAAATGGGAGCTTACAAAATCGCTTCCATCTCCTTCGTGTCAACCGGATCATGTACCCTAAAACATCACAAACACACCATCATGTTAAGGTTTACGAAACCATGAAATAATAGTAGAAATATAAAAACAACATAACTAGCCTACCATCTGTTACAGTCAATGCGACCAGTACCATCATCAAGCACAAAGGAAATATCAGTAACCCTCTCAGCCTTGTTCAGCACCATCCCCACCAACTTAACCTAATTTCAACAACCACAAATCTCCCAGTAACTTTAACCTAACTGTAAAAAAAATAATCAATTTATTTAAACCCAAACAAAAACGAAATCAAAAGAAAACCCTACGTTGTTCACGTCAACACCATCGATCAAGAAGTTCACTTTATCGTCATTCGACAACAACGCCTTGCTGATTTGATTAACCGTCAACGGAATCAGCGTCTGCGTATCACGATGCTGCAGATAACAGAATCAGATGATGAAAACCCTAATCAGCAAACTCTTAAACTGATTAAGAAAAACTAAGTGTTAATGCGATGATGAAGGATTTAGGGTTTGAAAAAGCGATTGATACCTTACTGAGAGCAGAGGGGAAAGGGTCCGTCGTCTGAGTGGCCTGAGAAGGCATGAAACCACCGCCGGAGAAGGCGGCGCTGCCGTCGAAGTCGTTGCCGTACATGTTTTCCGGTGAAAGGTGGAAAGTATTTATTATTTAACGGTGATTGTTGTGAGTTGTTAAATAATGATTTGGGAGTTGAGGATGAAATCGTGATGAAAGATGATTGAATGTATTCCCGCCAATTTCTTCCCCCTTTCCCCTCGTTAGCGGTCGTAGCGACGGAGACGAAACATAGTAAGAAATATTAATATAATTAAAATTTTAATATAATTAAATTTATTAATTAAAAAAATAATATTTTAATATATTATATGACTGAAATTACGTATGAGAAATGACTATAACTAATAAAACAGTGGTATCAACTTTTTAAAATTTTGTTCTAATTTTTTTTTCAGAAAAAAACATTTTGTTCTATAAAAACTGTATAAAAATGTCATTTTTAAAAATTTTCTTATTATAACTCACAGATTAATTAATTTTGGTTTTAAAAAATTAAATTTTTAAAAGGACCACTTTTTAAAATATTTCTTATTTTTAAAAAGTTTTATGTTTTAGAAAAATATATTATTTTATAAAAATTATTTATTTAGAAATAACATTAATAATTTTTTTAAGTTATTAAATGTAAAATAATGTTAAATAATATTATTAGTAGTTAAGGTATTATTTATATGAGAGAGAGACAGAAATTTTTGATGAGAAGATTATTGGTAATATTTAGTTATTTACCATAGAAAAAAGTTAATTATATTGGTGGTGCTCTTGGAGTGTAAGCTAAATTTTGGAATTGGTTCTTGGATTTTCTTTTTGTCTCTACCTAGTACTATTTATTTAGACTTAGTTACATATTTGGAGCAGATAACTAGTCCTTAATTTGAATAGAGGAGTTCATACTCGAAGCAGATATTTTACCAAAAAATTGATATTTAATTCCTTGAGAAATGATTTGTTTATATTTTAGAAATATTTTTTTAATTGAAACTTATTTTTTAATATCATGGAATTTAAATATCACTGTTTATTGAGTTAATTACATGAAATGTCCCTAAGCTTAGGCCTATTTTTATTTTTGGTCCCCGGGTTAAAAAAATTACAAGTTTGGTCCAAAGGTTTGTTAAAAAGTAACACTATATTGCACCTAACGTGGATGTCTCTTATCTTTTTCTATTAATTTTTAAAAAATGACTAAACTACCCTTTGTGAAAACTTAAACTCTAACCACTACCAGTCTACCACCACCATCTTCAACATCCACGCCCCTAGAACGCTACCACGATCCCCACCACAACCACTCTACAACAACCATCCCCAACACCATTAGAAGGCCATCACCATGCCCATCACCATAGGTTTGCAACCACCATCTCTAACACCACCGGAACTCCACCACCGGACTGCAACCACATCTCCAACACAATGAGTCGCCACCTGGAATCCAATCAAGGTTAGGCTGTAGTGGTGGTGGTAGGTGATGCTTTTATTACCATAGATCTATCAAGAAATGATGGTGGTGGGTTATGGTGATGGACTGCAGTGACTGTTTGAAGATGAAGATGAAGGAAGGGGAGGGCACTATCGTGGCGAGGGAGAGAGCAAGTTGGGCTAAGGTGGTGGGCAACTATAAGGGGTAGCGGTGGTGATCTGGTAGGATGGCAGTGGTGGTGGTTGTGGTTTGGTTGAATAATGATGGTTAGAGTTTTAAGGTTGAAGATAAAGTTGTGGGTCTCATTTTTTATAAATTATTGATTTTTAGTTTTCAGGGGTAATTTGGTCATTTTACTAGGACTTAACGGAAAATGTTAACGACCATCCATGCCATGGACCTTTTGTGTTACGTTTTGACAAACCTTTGGACCGACCTTGTAATTTTTTAAATCTGGGGAGCAAAAGTAAAAACAGACCTAAACACAGGGACCTTTCATATAATTAACTTTTTTTTTTTGAAATCTTCAATGGAATTGCATTTTATTTCTTTATTAAGGCTTTGTGGTCATGTGCACATCACATGCTCAACGAATGCAAAAAATCCATCCCTTAATTAATCAACCATTAACAACTCTTTACATATTCAGGGGATCATGAAGCACGCGATCCGACGATTACGTTATGTACCCAAGTTCATTTAAGGAGGGTAAGGAAATGAATAAAAGAAAAAAAAACAATGGCGTTAAGCGATCAGTGGACTCATATACAAGGAAACACGAGGTTTGTTGAAGATTTTTTTTGAGAATGTGATTTGTGATGCGGTTACGTACACGGAGCAGGCTCTTCGGAAGACGGTTACGTATATGGATGTGGTTTATGTGTTGAAGAGGCAGGGTCATGCGCTTTATGGTTTTGGTGGTTGAGGGTGTATAGGTGTGTTTGATTTCTATATGGTTAGTTTGTGTCGGGATTTGAGATCGATGGTGGTGTGATTGGAGTCTGTTTAGGAAGTGAGAAATTTGTGATCGATTTTTGAGTTGGATTTGATTTCATCGTTTTGTGATTATGAAGTTTCATGTTCTAGGTGAATCGATCTGTGTTTTTTTTATTAGGACTTTCTATTGTATTTGATAATTCGATACAATTAAAACCAGATTCCATTGAGATGATAAAGTGCGTATTTTGGTATATCAACACAAATGGCCTTAGGCCAAACGCAATTGGATATTAAAGGGGTATTATAGCATCTTAAAACGCCTTTATACCACCCTGCAGGTATTATGCGGTGCTATAGATGTGGGTGTTTTAATTATATCGTCACAACTTCTTATAAATCTTATAATTGTGTAGTGATTGAAGCGCATCAAGGAACATTAACCATTATATATGGTTTTAAGCTAAAAAGATGGTGCTAGTTGGTATTGATGTGACATAAAATGCCTTTTAAGGGACATTAATCATAACGTATGGTCTTATTACCCACACTTGTGCAACGGATTAAGCCTGCTAAGGACCAAGCGACCGACACCTAGAAAATTTGAAATCCAAAAGAGTCAAAAGGAGCGTTTTTGGTTTAATAAAGGCTAGCTTGCGCAAATTGTAGATGAGCCCGATATCTCCTTAATACTTTACTATGAAGATTATAGGCTCAGTTGGTACTAGAACATTGCACATATTGGTGGAATCAGGGTCGATCCCACAACTTTATAAATATAGACTTGGCAGTAAAATTTCATGGTGCAACAAATTAAGGATGTGAAAACCAGTTAGGTAAGATTTGTATCAAATGTATCTAATTTTGTCAATTATAAACAATGATGCATTTATAATATTAATCTATATACTTCATATACATTGTGTAGATATGATTTTTAATGAATTATAGAACATCTTTTTGACCTGATTATCATGCAACCTCATCATTGGTTTCATCATTTAATATATTCACATGTACAAACCAAAAGATACAATGTGTTTTCACTAAATAAATCCTACACATTCTCTCCACTATATATTTGTTCCTCATATGAACCTCCATGTTAGAAGCATAACCAAACAAACAAAGTAAAAAGGAAAAGAATACAGATGCCGTCTGAACCATGTATTTAAGGTTTTAGTATAGATCAATTGATCGCGATAATAAGGAAACCGACGGATACATACATGAGCAGGACAGGGTAGATTGCGAGGGCTTTTCTTCGGGGGTTAACTGCTGTACTTATGAACGGATACGCTGCCCAGGAGCTCCAAGCCACTGTCACACACACTACCACCATTTTCATCACCACATTGTCTTTCAACATGCAGATTAGTGCTCCCACATCAAGAGGAAATAAACAGTAACCCAATAAGCTCACACTTTGGAAGAAAATTATATGCCCACCCTGCATAATAATAAAATTCATCATTATCAATTTATCATACACTCATTAATCCCAAATGGCATGCAAGAATGCATATATGGCAGTATGCATAAAATCTGTTACTGTTTGTAAGATGAAGAGTTACCAGCAGTAAGACGTTGAGTGTGAGAATAATAGCACCAGTAGCGAGTAGAGCAAACGCAACAGTAAAGACTTGAGACTGGATGACAACAAAGACAATCATAAGTAACAATGACAAATAATGAAGTTTATCAACAGATCAAAAGTTCAAATAGAACAATGCTCAGGGATTTGGGTGCTTGATATTGGGGTTAAAGATCAGGCATTTAAATAATATCATTCTTAAGAACTTTTTAGATTTCTAAACAGTCCGGAGTAAACAAAGTATTTTCTAGAAGGTTTTCAAAAGTGTGTTGATTTCTACATTACAGAACTTTAATAGCCTGATTGAGACAAGGAATTTCATCAGCTACTTAATGATAATTCATTGTCTGATGTTTTTAAAGTGTGTCACCCAACAACTTATTAGAAACCATAACAATTTAAAAACCTTCTAGGCACTATTATATTTTCTCTAGACCATTAAAAAGTTCCTGTAAGATGAATATAATGACAATGTAAAGAGAAAATCACCAAAATGAACGTCTAATCACACAAAAGCCAAAATTAACATTGACCCGACTAAATTCAGTCAGGAAAACCAAGAGTCTCTATCGACTAAATTAAGATAGGACAACCAAAACTCTTTCTTGGTTACAATTTAGCTGGATAGGACAACCAAAACTCTTTCTTGGTTACAATTTAGCTGGGTTTAACTTGACATGTGTCGGTTCACATTAATTTCATGTGGGACCTACTCAATGACCGGCTAAAGAGTAGCCAGGCTTAGCTAGGACACATGTCTGCTTCCCGTTTAGTTTCACATGCGACCAAGTTAAATGATTGGTTCAGCTAAGAGGGGTTATTTAATTAGCATCTTACTGTAGTTGGAGAATGAATAAAAGCAAGCTAAAAGTCATATATATATGTTCATTTTGATAAAATGGTTTTTGAAACATTGTAGTTTTCTCTAATGTAAACCTTGTGATCACCTTCTCTATGGAGGCAGACCACGACAACGTGAGTCCAAGAAACACGATAAAGAAAAACGGCCCCCAAAGATCCCAATCTCTCATCGCCTTCCCGGGATCCTCGCGATACGGGTTGGGAAACACGACCAATTTCAAATTGCTTACAATCCTCAGCACGTCCCTCTTCACCGTCTCCCAAACCGGCTCTGTCAGCGTGTTGGTCCGCGGCCCGAACCCCGTCATGTTTGAAGAGGGTGGGGGAGGGGGCGCGGGCACAAAAGCCGGTTTGGGAGGAGGTGGAGGGCGGTCAGATGGAATGTAGGGGGATGTGGATATGGGGATGGATGCGCGGGTGGGGGATGGTGGTCGAGCGGGTTGGACG
>BJCM01166054.1:0-17339 GCA_018326385.1 Flaveria bidentis | reverse complement strand
CTCCTGGGCCGGACGGTTTCTCCGCTAAATTTTTCAAAAGCACTTGGAATATCACGGGGCCTGAAATTTTTACTGCTGTGAGAAATTTCTTCCAGAATGGGTAGCTTCTTAAGGAAGTAAATGCAACAGTCATTGCTCTTTTCCCCAAGTTTTTTTTTGGATAAAGGGCAGAGCCTGACAAAATATATAGCTACACAAAAATGTTACGAAAGGGTTAGGGGGGCATACCCCCTGGAGTTCGCGGGTGAAGACCAAAACAAGACTTTGGATACCCTCTAATACAACGAACTCCCAAAAGCCTAGAGTATACAACTCTATACAACATGAACTATTTAAAGCAAAAACAAATACAATCCAAAAGAATAGAGACAAAAGGCCCATTAGGGCAGCTGGCCCGCTTACACCACCAAGCACCATCTTTGAAAAGAAGAGTTTGCACACTTTTGGCCCAGTCTAGATGAATAACCGCAGCAAAAAGAACAGGCCCACTCCTTGGAATAGTGAGGGTTTTATTAAGCCCAAAGAGGTCACCACTAGTACCAAGAACCCGGGCCCAACCCCACTCTCTCCAAAGCCCAGCCCAGATCTTCAAATGACCAACAATAAGGATAATAGCCCAGATAATTGGGCTAGCCCACAAAGGGTATGGGACACAAGCAACAATCCCCATCACCCCCAGAGGCCCAAAGCACCATGACCAGCTCGGACCAGGCAGGAGCATAAGCAAGTAGAACGCCAGGCATGCAGAGGCAACCGGACCACTTGATGCAACCAGCTCTTGGTAGTTGTAACCAAGGGAGCACAACACACGGACAGAGCCCATGGCATCAGGGGGCTAACAACACGAGAACCAGCATGCAACCGCTGCCAACACGTAGCTCTTCTTTTAGGCTCCGGGCCGGTCACCTCGGTAGACAAAGAACATGCTGAGGGGCACGTGCACCACACCAAATCGACCCCAACCCCCATCCAACACCAAAAACCTGCAAGAAAACACTAAACAAACTGTTAGAGAGGCCCCTATCCGCCTTGGCATAAGCAATCCGAGGGAGCCTTTCAAAATTCAAGGAGACCAGCCCAACCCTCCGCCCCCAACACCCCATGCAGTCCAGATATAGAATGGAAAAGTAAAAGATAGTAAGGATTTTCAAGGTGGAAATAAAATTCTTTCTCTCTCTCATCTTACACTCGGCATTTCCCCCGTGGACCATCCCCATCCAGACCCTCACCATAACCGACATAAACTACCCCGATGGGCATTCTCAAGTCTCCATTTCGCACACACCTCCACCATAGCTGGGGAGTTTTTCCTTTGGAGACTCATGAGCCTAAGTCTGATCGTATTCCGGATGATACAGGTCAGCTTCTCCGCAGGCCGGCTACAAGATTGGTAATAACGAGCATTCCGCTCCTGCCAAATGTAGTACACACAGGCTCCCAAGGTCAACCGATTGACAATGCTCCAAATAGAGTCATTATTTAAATGGGCACTCAGGTGGTCAATTATACGATCCCAGCTATCCGGGACATTGTCCCATTTAGTGAACCTTTGCAACTCACACCAGACCCGATTAGAGTATGTGCATTCAAAGAAGAGGTGGCGATGACTATCCCGCACACAATTACAGAAAATACACTTCACATCTATGGCAGGGTCCTAGTCCTTAATCTTATCATGAGTTTTCAGCTTATCCTTACACGCCAGCCAGGTTATAAAAGTATGGCGAGGGATATTCTACAAAAACTATACAACTTTAGCCTATTTGACCTCAGCCGAGACCCCCTGAATATCCTTCCAGACTGAAGAAATCTTAAACCCAACCTCATTACCATCTAAAGATTTCCAAACCATAATGTCTCGGTTCGCAGTGGACGTAGAAGGGCATGGATGCCCCCAAATACTAGGAAACCTGTGCCGCCACATGCCATTATCAATGAAATCCGCCACCTTAGCTCCCGAGGACAGCCCACCTTCATAAATACTGTGACGAGGAATGATGTTAATAAGGGGGCCAACCGGGTGCTAGTTGTCAAACCAGGCCGAGGTCCTCAGACCATTCCCAACTTTATGGATAATATGCCTTCTCAGCATATCTCTATGCTCAAGGATTTTCCTCCATCCCCAGCACATATCATGCTTGTTTTCAATCTCCCAAAAATTCCGCCCTCTTAGCCGGTAAGAATGGATCCATCTCACCCACATGGACTGTTTCTCAGTGATAATGTTCCAAGTATGTTTAGACAGGAGGGCTTTATTCCAGGTCCTGAGGCATTTCAGCCCAAGGCCCCCTTGCTGCATAGGCATGCAAACATCTTTCCATTTGACTTTCACTTTCCCACGCTTCATCTCACCATGGCACCACAAGAATCCTCTCATGAGTTTCTCTATCTCTTTCGATACCGAGCAAGGGATGTAGAAAACCGAGGCCCAATAAACATGGATAGAGTTAGGGACAGATTTGATGAGCAGTAAGCGGCCCGCAAAGGTGAGGGCCTTATTCTTCTAGTCAAGCACACGAATTTTGACTTTATCGATAAGCGGGGCACAATCCTTATGATACAAACGGGTGGAGAGAAGGGGAACTCCAAGATATTTAACTGGAAGGGGGCCCACCTGGAATTGAATCCTATTACAGATAGCGGCTTTTACATCAGAAGTAACATTACCAAAATACACAGTACTCTTCAGGATGCTCGGGACTAAACCAGAGGAAGCACTAAACTCGTCAAGGGCCCCCATAAGAGTATAAACCGAGTGGGCATCCCCATGGCAGAAAAGGAAGAGGTCATCCGCAAAGCAGAGGTGTGTAAGACCTACCTCTTTACATCTCCAATGGAACCGAAAGGAATTATCAGCAGAGACCCGCCTATTAATCATAAGCGAGAGAACCTTTATAACGATGGTGAATAGATAAGGGGACATGGGATCTCCTTGTCGGAGACCTCTTTTACCGTGAAAAAAACCTTTGTGCTCACCATTGATGGCAATAGTAAAGGAGGGGGAGGTGACACAGTTCATGATCCAGGTTATCATCCTCTCATGAAATTCAAAGTATGTGAGGCAGGTTCGAAGGAAATCCCATTCAACAGTATCATAAGCTTTTTGGATGTCAATTTTGAATGCACATCTACCCGGCCCCCTATCCCGATGGTAGTTCCTCAAAAGCTCCTGGGTGAGCAAAATGTTGTCACTGATTTGACGCCCTGGGACAAAGGCACTTTGGCTTTCATCAATGATATCACTCAGGACAGCCTTTAACCGGTTGGCAATGATCTTGGTGATACACTTATAAATAGTGTTACAACAAGTGATAGGACGGTAATCCACAACCGAGACATGGTGTTTCTTTTTGGGGACCAACGCAAGGACAGTGGCATTAACCTCTTTCAACAGTTTGCCATTTCTAAAGAAGTCCTTTAACCCCTTACAAATATCAGCTCCAATAATACCCCAAGCTGTCTTGAAGAATTTGGCCGAGTACCCATCCGGGCCCGGGGACTTGTTGTCATCAATATCAAACATAGCCAGCTTCATCTCCTCATCGGAGATGTCCCGAACCATGAAATTTGCAGTCTCATCAGGGATTCTATTAGAGAAGAGACCCATAGGGTCCGAAATAGGAGTTGTAGGGGAAGAGCAACCAAGCACCTTTTCAAAGTGCTCAATGAACTGCCTGCCAACATCAGCCCCTTTAAACCTTTTACCCCTAACATCTTCAACCTCCAAAATCTTGTACCTGGATAGATTACTCTTCACCACATTGTGAAAGTATTTAGAGTTTTGATCACCTTCCTTGAGCCAAGTAATTTTAGCTCTTTGCCTGAGAAACATTTCCTCATCCCGGACTGCATCTTTGTACGCAGCCATGTAGTGGAGCTCTTCCTCACGCAAACTAGTGTTGAAAGGGTCCTGAACAACATCTGCTTGGACATGTTCCAGTTCCTGTTTCAGCCTACTAACTTTTTCCAAGATATTCCCTTGAGCATATTGAAGCTTCCAAAGGGGTTTCTTTAGCATTTTTAACCGGGTAACAATGGTGAACATAGAGAAACCAGAAACATTCACAGCCCACACACTACGTACCAATGGGAGAAATTCCGGTTTAAGGGCCAGAAAGTTAGAGAATTTAAACGGTCTAGGGGGCGAGCACGACCAGGGAGAGAGAGCACCATAGGACTATGATCCGAAAGGATGAATGGGAGGAAAGAGGTGGTCGCCTCAGGGTACAAAGATAGGAAAACCGAGTTAGCCATGAAACGGTCAAGCTTCTTTAGCAGCCCACCAGGTTTGACGGGACTTTGGTTCCAGGTGAATTTCAGTCCAGTATGACTGACATCTTCAACTTCCACATCATTGAAACAATCCCGCGCCTCCACCATACTACGAGTGGTGTCGGAGCAGCCATAGGATCTTTCCGAGGGGTCAATAGTAGTATTGAAATCTCCAAGCAGCACCCAAGGCTTATCACCAACAGCATATTTATGAAGTCTGAGAGCATCCCAACATTGCCTCCTATAAATTCTCCGGTGGTGAGCATACGTAAAAGAGCATAAAAAACTATGAAGACCATTGACCGTTTGAATGTAACAATGGACCACTTGCGAGTGCCTTTGAATAACCATCAAATTAACCACAGCGGGGTCCCAACACACAACAATTCTCGTACCACCAACGCACTCATTCACATTCGAATCCCAGTCCCACTTTCCACAGACTCTCTTACAGACATCTACGAGTTTATGATGCTTTAAGTGTGTTTCTAAAAATCCCGTAACACAATACTCCCCCGAGGACAGGTGGCTAATAATTTGATTTTGATTAGCTATATTACCCAAACCTCTAACATTCCAAGCTGTGACTTTCAGCATCATTTGGAAACATTGGAAAGATGTTGCCCCTCTTTATTCACTGATTGTAGAGGCAGATTGCATCCTATTTGATTATTTATATAGGTAGCCATACCATCTGTAGTGCGATCAACATCTTCCACACAAAAGTCCAGATCAATGTTAAACTTCTGACAACAAAACCAGAAATACTCCCATTCGATTTTTTCCCAATTAGCTTGATCAGAAGCCTTAACAGACCCATGCTCCTGCAGTCTCACCTGAATACAACGTTTTTGTCCATCAATAATCCCAAAATCCTGGTCATCCCTATCAAAGTCAGTAACATGGTTATCCCCACAACTCCCACTACCACGGGTCATATCCATCGGGTCCCCACCATGGTACAGGGGTAGGCCTTCTTTCCCCAGACAAGTCACCGAGGGGGGTTTCTCCCTAGAAATAGAGTCGCCCACTGGGTCAGAGACCACATCTTGCAGAACACTAAAAGGGTTAGCCGAGTCTATCCCCTTATTAGCAGAATCTTCAATGTTCCCATGTTTGTAGATATTCGGGAATTTTGGGAGAGATTGAGTCTAGGACCTATTTTTCCGCTGCCCCAACGGTTGCTTCTGTTTTCCACGGAAATTCTCATGCAGCGTCCCCATTTTCTTCTGGATGATGGGGTCACTACTGGTCCCACATTTTCAGTGGCAGGCGCTTCAGATCTCACTACTTTCTTAACATTTTGGGCAATATTGATAGGAAAAGCTTTTTGATTCTGGTTTGACCGAGTAACTCCTGTTTTGCTCTGCTTCCTTGTGACAACCTTAAACCCCTCTAATTTGTCCTCTGCATTACCATTATGTTCGTGTTGAACACTTTGGTCCTCTTTATTACTACTGGCCATTCTAATTTCATCTTTTGTTTTCGGTCTAACTTTACACATTTTGAGCGAGTGCCCGAAGACCCCATAATGGCTACAAACAGTCGGTTTCCATTGGTACGTAACATTCAAGTGCGCAACCCGACTAGGGTGGTTATCAAGAGGAGGGTACTCAACTTCAATCTCACTCGGGAGGTTACTAGAAGCTTTGACATCCACCAAAACCCTGGCATAGCCAATGCGACCTGTCTGGTCCGAACACCATTTTTCCATGACTCTATCCATCAATAGAGGGTACCCAACTCCACTCATCAGCTTGCTTACCCCTTCAATAGTCCATAGTTCAAACGGGACATTATGGATGGTGACCCAAAGGGGAACTTTTGATGGCTCAATACGTTCAAGATTCATTCCCGGTTCCCATTTCTGGAGGAAAATAGGGATGTTATTCACCATCCAAGGACCATTTTCTAGGACAGCAGTTAGGCCATTCTCACTTTTAAACTTAAAGTAGTAGAACCCTGCAGGGCTTTTCAATATCTCATCAATCTCAAAATCTTTTCACAGTCTTCTAAGGCAAGAGTTGACGACAATGAAATCCATAGAAGTGCCCAGAAAATAACCATAGAGGTGATGGGAGTAGGCAATGGCAGATCACCGAAGTTCATCCTGAGTAATAATGATCCGCACCCCACCAGATGGGGAAACACTAGGAGGGATGATTCCAGTTTACGGGACGCATCAGCTTGGTTTCTTTTGATTAATTCAGCAAAGGTCGGTTTTCCATGATTGGGGGAATCCCGTTTCTTACCCCCATTAACCATACAAGGCAGTGGTGGGGGCAACCCAGCAGAGTTATACATACCCCCAAGGGAACCATGCTGGCCAGAACCCTGTGGAGCAATCCCTTCTGTAACCTTTGCGAGGGGTCCAACCTTGCCATTCGGGCTGTCACCCGGAGGAGGGTCATCCATATTCAGGTCCCTGATAGGGGATAAGACCTCGACTCCAATGGAGTTCATAGAACAAACAAAAATATTAGGGCTAGTAGGGAAAGGCGGGATACCTTGACCAAATGGGGTGAAGGTGCCAGGGCCCGATACGTGGGGTGGCGGGGGGAGGGGACAGCCTTCCTGACCCATACTAGAGTCCAATCCGCTCTTCACGTCCCCTGCAATAGAGGGCTGATTCAGGTAAGGGGAGCCACACTCCCTCTTGTTCGCGAGCCTACTGAATTCATCAACCACCTTCGCCACATAGGAGAGTTTATACACTCCTTTCTCGCTCGGAATTGCCCCAGGGTCAACCGTTTTGGTGGATCTGAGCTTCGTAAGAGCCCCCTGCTGACCTAATTCCTGAGCCACTTCATTGATTTGGATGTTAGAGAGAGGTTTACGGATCTTATTCAATCTGTTGTTCTTTGGTCCCATGCGGATCCTATGGATTTGGGAACCCTCCTTCCCGGAATGGAATTTGGAGCCACCATACAACCAGCTAGAGAATTGCCAGGACTTTAGTTTATCCCCACTCCCTTGCTTGCAGCCTAGACTATCAAGACAAAGGGTCTGGGTCGTCAGGGGGGATATGACACCGAAGAGGGGGGGTTGAGGGGGGGAAGGATCCATAGCCCTTTGAAAACCAAGTAGAAGTTTCTTTTCCCCAAGTTGGATACCCCACGGAGGGTTTCTGATTTTAGACCGATCTTTTGCTGTAATGTGCTCTATAAATGTATCAGCAAAATTATCACAGACAGAATTATAGATGCCCTCCCTGACATTATTGATGAGAATCAAAGTGCTTTCATCCCGGGCCGCCTGGTCTTTGATAATATCCTCCTGAACCAGGAATTAATGCGGAGCTACCATAGAGACAGAGGCCAGCCGAGATGTGCTTTTAAAGTCGATATCCAAAAGGGAGGTTATCAGAAAGCACATCATTCATAAAGTTGGGGATGGGACTAACACGTCTGCATGGTTTGATTCCTGGCACCAGGCGGGCCCCCTATGCTCTCTCTTATCTGACCGTAACATAAATGATGGAGACTTAAATCCTCAGATGACGGTTGCGGACATTATTGAAGGGGGAAACTGGAAGTGGCCCCCTGACTGGAGATTCCGCTTCCCTAAGATAACTGATGCCCCCCCCCCCCGCTTCTTGTGGTGGAAAAAAAGACCATGTCGTATGGAGATCGGCTGATGGAACTGAGGGAACGTTCTCGGCGGGCACTGTCTGGAAAGACATTAGGGAGGTGCATGATTGTGCTACTTGGACTAAGCTTGTTTGGTTTAGCCAGAATGTCCCGAGACATGCTTTTTTGTTATGGCTGGACATCAAAGAACGACTTCCCACTCTTGATCGCATGAGAGTTTGGAAGCCTGGGATAGACACTAAGTGCATCTTGTGCAACTCTAACATAGACAGCCACAATCATTTGTTTTTTGAGTGCTGTTACTCCCAAATTATCTGGCATAAAATGCTCTCCATGACGAACCTGAGATGTTCCCCGCTGAATTGGCAGGAGCTCATTCAGCATATGCAGCAAGGCCTCCTAAATAACTCTGTTTTGAGTATCATTAACAGGCTTGTTTTGGGTGCGTCGGTGTACTATGTTTGGCAGGAAAGAAACTGGCGTCTGTTCCAGCAAAAACGCAGGCCTGCTGCTGAGATTATATCTATAATCATCGAAAATATTAGACTACGACTCATGAGTCTAAAGATGTACCCTTCACATCATTTGATTGCTGTTGGAAAAGTTTGGAATCTTAGAGAACATAGTCTGCGTGCTAGTATCAACCACAACAATGGATAGTACGCAGGATGCTATTTTCGGGGACAAAGGGAGTGTGGATTATGATGAGGGGACAATAGGATTACAACATTTTTTTCTGTCCAGATTGAGAAACTCCAGAGAGATCAAAAAGCACGTGAAAATCCTTGAACATTTATCTATTTTATTAAATCATAGATATTGCTTGAGCGGGGTGGGTGATTTTCATAATTGGGTTGGGAAAGTGTGTTACACTGAGCGCCACCCTTCTTACACTATGAGAGATGTGTGCAGTTTATGTGAGGTAGGGCGTGGTACGGTTTCCCCCCATTGCTGGGATTTGTGTTTGTTTTTGTAGGTTTATTTATTGTCCAGGGATGGGAAGACGCCTACCACTCTTGCTGTTATCTGGAATGCCGTTGCTTTCTACCATGGGAGGCGGGTGAAGCCACGGGCTCATTCCTTTGTTGTGGTTTACTGCTGTTCCAAAGCTTTGAGCTGGTTGCATCACACTGGTTTCTCCTTGAGCTCCACGAGGGAGCTCTTATACGAGCTGATTGGGATTAAATTGTGGGCTTTCCCTCTTGTCAACCGGGCGGTGACAGGGGTTTGGATAACTCGGATGTCGGGATTCTATGATTTGCAAGCCATGGCTGATACTGTATGGGCCAAGACTGGTATGTGTGTTTTGGGCTTACTCCACTCAAATGCCGCTATAAATGGCCTGCTTAGGAGTGGGCCGGACTGCTTTAGCAACAGTTTCTTTGCGTGGGAGGATAGAGCTATTTGCCCCTTGAGTAAATGCCCAAGGCCCATTATGGAAGATGCGGATGCTCCTGGGCTAGGGTGTTGGCCGACCGTTCTTGGATTTTGATATATAAGGGTTATTTTCAAATGTGGGCCATTGATTTTGTTGTTTTTTTGGGTTTTTTGGTTGGGGCATCACATGGGAAAGCTTATTAGGGATAGTAATGTTGATGTTAATATTGTAAGGAAAACAAATTATAGTTTTTTGGGAGTCGATGTTAATAGTGGATACCCAAGGTCTTGTCTTGGGCTTCACCCGAGGACTCCAGGAGGGGATGCCCTCTAAATCTTGTAATTTTTGTTTTGGTGGTGGCTATATATTTTCCGGGCTATGCCTTTTATCCAAAAAAAAATCCTAAACCCTAAACTCTAAACCTTAAGGATTTTCATTTGTGCAATTTTTTCTCTCTCTTCTTTCTCTCTCTACCCCTTTTCTCTCTCGGCGCTTCTTCCCGCCCCTCTCTTTTTCCCTCGCTAATCCTTCGTGCTCTTCGCCTGCTTTATCTTTGTGATGGATCCTCACTCCAATGGGGATCCCCCGAAGCTTCCACCACCAGACCCTGACCCCCACCATCCTATCGACCACCACCCTCCCAAGACCCGGAATCGCTCCCGCTCCACGGGGGGAAAAAATCCGTCGGAGGGAACTTCCTCCTCCTTGAGGCTTACTCCCAAATTCCCAAGTTACAACACCAGGGGGTCCAAAAACCCTCTAAGCAGGACAAATCGAGGAAACCCTTGTCCAATCTCAACCTTAACGACTTTGTCCAAGCTGCTTACAGCAATGCGGGGATGAACAAGGAAGCTGTCGGGGGGTCCTGCACCCCTTTGCCTACCCTCAATGGCCCGATGGCACCCTCTCATGCCCACCTCGATCCGAACAGCAAAGGGATAATCAACGCTGGCCCCGCAGCCCTTATAACCCTTTCAGCCCCAGAGCCGCTACTCGCAGGTATATCCTTGCCCTCCAAAGATCCGACTGCCAGTATTTGCCACTTAAATTCTGCTCCATATGGCACGCTATCCCCTATCCGGAACCTTCGGTTTGATCCTGAGGGAGAAGGGGACCTGTACCCTACTGTTGACACCAATATGGAGGACAACACCTCTAGCCCAAACCTTATTGACCCCCACCTCATTGAATTCATGAAAAAGTACCCAAATTTCATAATGGAAGAAAAAGGTTCCCCCCCTAACGTGTGCTCCCCGGACGCCCAAGTGGAACAGGAGGGAATTAAAACCCACAACAATCAAACGGTCGCTAGTACCATGACTGCTCGGGTGTCTGCTCCAGCTAATGTGTGGACTTCTAATGCAGATGGTAAGCCCTCTTTTGCTGAGAAAATCAAGCGCAACCGTGAAACTGAAGGAATCAAATTGAGGTATGTTCCCCCAACTATCACTCCGGAAGGTACTAGCAGAATTGTGCTAACTGCAGAGGACCTTCGGGAATCTGCAAAAATGTTTTCACTGCATCTTTATGGCTATTTTCTTGGAACATCAATGGACTACCACTCGGTCAACAATTGTCTCAAACGGCTATGGAAACATTATGATATTGACAACATCTCGAAAAGTGCCTCAGGGTTCTTCTATTTCAAATTCAAAAGTGAGCATGGTCTGAAAGAAGTTCTGGAAAAAGGTCCCTGGTTGGTCAACAACATACCCATTTTCTTAAACAAATGGGAACCTGGCCTTTGCTTAGAGAGGGTTGAACCGAAAACAATCCCTATATGGGTCACTGCCCATAATGTCCCCTTAGAATTATGGACTGAAATGGGAATCAGCAAAATTATGAGCGGGGTGGGAGATCCCCTGTTAATGGATAGGGTCACTAAAGCTAGATGCGTCAGCCAAGTTGGCAGGGTGGGCTATATGAGAGTCCTTGTTGAAGCCAAAGTTGAGTTCAACCCCCCCACCATGGTGGAAATTGAATACCCTGCCACTGATGGCCGACCAGGTAGGGTTGCCAACTTAAACCTCTCTTACCAATGGAAACCCCCTGTTTGTAGTCACTGCAAAAGTGTTTGGGCACTCGCTCATTGGCTGTAAAAACCATCCAAATGGAACTGAGGAGGTCGTGATGAACGAAAATAATAGTGCAGAGAATGATGATCAGGAGAACAAATCCACTAAAGTGACAGTAGATGAGGAAGGATTCACAACAGTGATGCGGAAAAGTTATAAACAACAGGGAAAGAAAAATGGAAGGATCGTGAAAGCCACAATGAAAATGGCCCTGAGGAAGCCAAAAGAGACGCTAAAAACACCTAAGAATACTGAGCACACCCCAAATACTAGTAGTAACCCATTAATCCAGAAAAAGATGGGCATCCTCCATGATAACCATTTGAAGACCCTCACTAATCCTCAAGCGGTTGCAAACCCGGCCATGGTGCGTGATGAAATCCCTGTTACCGCGAACTCCAAACTCCCGAAACCTATAATCCCCTCTGGTGGAAGCAGCAGGAAACATACCCGGGCCGCCAGCAGGAAACATACCCGGGCCGCCAGCAGGAAACAAAGTCCTGCTCACTTAACCTGCTCATCATCGGAAAACAGATTTGATGTCCTGGAGAACCTCAATGGCATGGATACTCTAATTGATGCTCCGCTGGAAGAACCTCAGGGTGGTATTGACAAGATTACGGGGGAGGGAGAGCAGAGTGAGATGGATGAATCAGAGAATGAGGTGGAATCCATAGACTATGGCATTACGGATGCCCAAAAAAATGCAATCATTGTGAGACTTGACAATCATGGATCGGTCAAAGCCTCTGACCAACAGTACTGGGAACAAGGGGAATGGGCGTTTTTCTGGGAGCAATGTAAGAAACACAATTTGAATTCTGACTTTGTAGTAAAAGAAGTGGAGTCAGACGATAATGACCTGATGTACTGTATGAATGATGTTTCGGATGACAATGGTATGGGCAGCAATAGTGTTCCAAGCCCAAAACATACCAACACTAATTAATGGATTTAAAGATCTCTGCATGGAATCTTCGGGGACTGAATAACACCTCCAACCAAAATCAGGTTATCAACCATCTTAACGAAGGGAAATATAGTGTATTCGGTATTCTTGAATCCCATATTGCTGCTAATAAGCTGACCCCATCTGTAACCGTGTATTCGGTCACCGTAGCTGGGATTCAAACTCAGCTCAAGGCTCTGGTGGGGCTCGTATCATTGTTGGCTGGAATCCAAAAGTGGTTAAAGTCATGGTTGTTGACCGCCACCCTCAAGTTATCCACTGTTTTATTGAGCCTACTGGTGAGGATGGAGGAGATGGGTTCTATTGTTCGTTTGTCTATGCTCATCACTGTATGATCCCCTGAAGGCAATGTTTTGATGCCCTCACCCTTCATAAAAGCGTGGTGCAAGCAAAGCCCTGGGTCCTGCTAGGCGACTTTAACGTTACCCTCGACCCCAATGAACGGTCCCAGGGTCCATCCTTAGTCTCCAAAAGTATGCTGGAAGCGAGAGATTGTCTCAATAACTTAGAAGTTGATGATGTTGGGATTGTTGGCCTCAAATATACATGGAACCAAAGCCCCGGGAATCCAGCTGGCCTCCTCAAAAAGCTCGACAGGATTATGGCCAACCACAATTTTTTCTTTGCTTTCCCCTCTGCTCGTGCTACATTTCTCCCATTTATTAAATCGGATCATAGCCCCATGGTCCTCTCTTTTCCTAGGCTTCGGAAGACCCCCCACCCCCCTTATAAGTTCCCGTACTTCCTAACTGAAAAGCCTGAGTTTACTGGGATTGTGGAGCGTGCTTGGCAGCATTCTATTAATGGTTACCCTATGTTTCAGGTCACCCGGAAGCTGAAGAACCTGAAGAAACCTCTTCGAAAACTCATGTTCCAGCAAGGGCACCTTGCAAAGAAAGTCTTTGCCTTGAAATATGAGCTTGCTGCGGTCCAATCTAAAATGGTAAATGACCCCACAAACACCCTCCTTAGAGAAGAAGAGGGTGTGTACTTATCAGCTTACAACAGAGCTGTCAGGGATGAGGAACTCTTCCTCAAACAAAAAGCCAAGGTCGGATGGTTACAGGCTGGTGATTTTAATACTTCTTACTTCCACAAAGCAATAAAAGGCAGAAACAACCGTAACCATATTCACGCCATTGATGATGCTAATGGTTTAACCCACTTTGACGCTGAGGTTGGGGACCAATTCGTCCTGCATTTCTCCAATTTACTTGTAAAAAACTCCCTCACCTCCCCCATACATGATCCGTCCAGCCTCTTCTCTAAGAGCATAGCCCCGAACCATGCAGCCGATATGATTAGACAGGTCACCGACTCAGAAATAAAGGCTACGATCTTCGAAATGGATGTTAACAAGGCCCGTGGGCCGGATGGCTACTCGGCGGGTTTCTTCAAAAAATCTTGGAATATTATTGAACGGGATGTTTGCATGGCTATTAAGGATTTTTTCTCCAATGGTCAACTCCTGAAAGAGATCAATGCCACTGTTATTGCTCTGGTCCCGAAAATGGATGCCCCTCGCTGTGTCTCGGATTTTAGACCGATTTCATGCTGTAACGTCATTTATAAATGTATTAGCAAAATCCTATCCTCTAGAATCAAATGTGTTCTTGGGGACATCATTGATAAAAACCAAAGCGCCTTCATCCCTGGTAGGCTGATTAGTGACAATATCCTGCTCACCCAGGAGTTGATGAGGAATTACCATCGAGACAGAGGCCCGGCAAGATGTGCGTTTAAGATTGATATTCAGAAAGCCTACGACATTGTGGAATGGAACTTCCTCCAATCTTGCCTGACTCATTTTGGGTTTCCTGCTACAATGATCCACTGGATTATGGCCTGTGTCACTACCCCAACTTTCACTATTGCCATCAACAACGAGCACAGAGGGTACTTTAAAGGTAAGAGAGGCCTCAGACAGGGTGATCCCATGTCCCCCTTTCTGTTCACTATGGTGATGGAGGCCCTTTCTCTGATGATAAAAAGAAAGGTTGGTGCTTCGGTGGATTTCAAACATCACTGGCGTTGTAAAGAAGTTGACCTTACCCACCTCTGCTTTGCTGACGACCTGTTTTTGTTCTGTAATGGGGATGTTAACTCGGTAAAAACCCTCATATGTGCCCTTGATGAATTCAAACAATCCTCCGGACTGGTTCCCAGCCTCCCTAAGAGTACTGTTTACTATGGTAATGTTACTGAAGCCACCCGTAACATGATCAACAATGTTATCCAGTTCCGTGTAGGGGAGCTTCCTGTTAAATACCTTGGTGTTCCCTTAATCACTACTAGACTGGGCCGCAAGTACTGTGAGCCCCTAGTTGACAGGATAAAACGCAAAATCCTAGATTGGAAAAACAAGTCGTTATCCTTTGCAGGTCGGCTGCAATTGATATCCTCTGTCATCAACTCCCTCCAAGTCTACTGGTCTTCTGTTTTCATCATCCCCGCGTCTATTTCCCAAGACATTGAAAGGTTGATGCGGGGTTTCCTGTGGTGCCAGGGGACGATGATCAAAGGGAAAGCCCGTGTCAAATGGAAAGACATCTGCTGCCCTCTAAATCAGGGCGGCTTGGGCTTAAACGGTTACGCACCTGGAATACTGCGCTTATAGCTAAGCATGTGTGGAATATTATAAACAAAAAATCTATGCTATGGGTCAAATTGATCCACACATATAGGCTGCGCAACAGAAATTTTTAGGAGGTTGAACCCAAACAGGATCTTAGCTGGAGCTGGAGGAAAATTTTAGAATGTAGGAACATCGTCTGTTCCCATATTGTCCATAAGATAGGTAATGGCAAAGACACCTCTGCTTGGTTTGACAATTGGCACCAACTTGGCCCTCTCGATCATATGCTCGGGCGTAGGAGAATCAATGAGGGTGATTTTAACAACAATTGTGTTGTGGCTGATGTTGTTGGGGATACCGGGTGGAAATGGCCGCCCACATGGACCACCAGCTTCCTGAACCTGGATACTCCTCCCCCTACCTTACTCAATGATAAAAAAGATGAGATTGTCTGGAAATCCAATGATGGTTCTGAGAATAATTTCCATGTGAGCCTCGTGTGGCGGGACATACGGGAACAAAACCAACTTGTCCCTTGGGTTGATGTCATGTGGTTTAGCCAAATCATTCCTAGGCATGCTTTTGTCCTCTGGCTTGCCATCAAAGGTAGACTGCCTACCCAGGACCGGGATTTCAATACTAGTAACCCTCCTGCTAACTGGTGCATCTTTTGAAGCCGGTCCCCGGACTCCCATGAACATCTCTTTTTTGACTGCCCTTTCTCCCGTGAAGTCTGGGGAGCTGTCGTTGTTTTCTCCAAACTGCCCAATGGAAATTTTAATCTGAACAGTCTTGTCACCTGTATGTCTCAATACAAAAGTAACAGAGCTATTTGGTGCATTGTGAACAAGCTTCTCTTGGGTTGCACTACTTACTACATATGGCAAGAAAGAAATTGGAGATTGTTCCAACACAAAGTGAGACCCCAAAAGGATCTCATTAACATCATTAAGGAAAATGTTAGGCTGAGACTTATGGGCCTGAAAATCCATAAATTGCAAAACGCCATTCTGGTGGCTGAAAGATGGAACTGCCCAATGTTTGAGTGGCAGAACTCTAACCTTACTTATAACCCATGACCAACCCTCCCTTCCTGTGCCTTTACTCTCCCTTTTTTGCTATGATCCTGGTTCTCGTGAATATGCTCCCCCGAAAGGGAACTGATGGGAGGATGAGATATAATAGAGAGTTGAAATCACATATGAAAATCCTTATTAATTTTGATCACACTTTTCACTTCTTATGTTTGAGTGGGGGTAAGGGGTACAAAATTATGGGGATGGGCCTGTTTTTTTTGTGAGCTATGTTCGGGTGATGGGTGGGCCCAGGGGCTGGGGTGTTTTCACTCTGCCCCTTGAGTGCATTGAGAGTGGTTTGGGTGAAGCTGGCCAGCTCCAAACTAACCTTGTCGGGACTCTTGTTCTATTGGTTTTGCAGGTTTGCATGGTTGGGTGGAACTCTAATGATTGGATTGGTAATGCAGCTAATAGACGGCGCTTGGGCTTTGGCCGCATTAACTAGGGCAAGGAAAATGAAGCAAATACTTTCCAGGGCCGTGTGGATTCTCACGTATCCAATTGGACCGCCAATCTTTTTACCGTGGATTCTACTCGCAAGGGAAAGCGGAGGAAATTGGGCCCAACTGTCATCGACCCTATTTACAAAGGCATAAAAGCCAGCCCTTCGGGGCCCATGGATTTGGAGGAAATCACTATCTTCTGGTCCATTGAGCCTAGACACAAGGATGATGGAAAGCCTCCCAAGTGTTGCTGCGCTAAGGAACATAACAGTGCTGATACGACCAGGATTATGCCAGCCCATAATGGCAAGCCCAATACCAATATGGTGCCCAAAGTCTACCCCTTTGCTGAGGCTGCCCAAAAATGTGTTGGGCTCCATGGGCCAAACACTCTGGACATCAAATGCTGGAGTTCTTGTCTGCTCATCCAGTTGGGCTATCTTATTATCTTGGCCCATCACACGAGGGGAATGTGTAACGCTAGGTGGGCCGCCCCAACCATTGATTGGGCTGCGATCCATGTTAATTGCCAAGATGGTTGGCCTAGGACCAATAGTTTGTACCCTGAGTTTTTGCTTTTTGTGACTAGAAAAAACTTGTATAGGTTCTATAACCTTAGTTTTTGGGGTGTTTTAGTTTTTGGTAGGGCTACTAAATTTTGTTTTAGTTGGCATCCTAGAACTCCCGGGGAGGTATGCCTCCTAGACAGTGTGTAACCCTTTTCTTTTTTATTTATTTTTGCCGGGCTCCGTCCCTTTTATCAAAAAAAAAACCCTAAACCCTAAACCCTAAACCCTAAACCCTAAACCCTAAACCCTAAACCCTAAACCCTAAACCCTAAACCCTAAACCCTAAACCCTATCCACGCTCATTTCCACTGCGTTAACTGTGTGTTTTTGAAGGTGCGATTTGCAGAGAGGGCGATTTTGGCGATTTTGGTTGCGGAGCCAAATTTCTCCA
>BJCM01166053.1:0-11087 GCA_018326385.1 Flaveria bidentis | reverse complement strand
AAGCAATATAGTGCAATCTTGAAAACCCATTTCCTTGTGTTGTATTCTTTGGTTCTGTCTCATATAATTACTTGTGTTCTTAGTGTCATATCTTGTGGTTAATCCAGTTCACTGTTTGATTAAGTTTGAGTCACTCTCCTCTTTGTGTTGTTGTGTTGTAATTTGCAAGCCTTCAACGGTCCAGCATCTTCTGTCTGTGTTGTGCAGACCATACACAAATATTACCATTTGCAGACTGTTTGAATTTTTCTAAAGAAGTTTCATTAAATAAAATGTCTGCACGAGCTGTTCTTGGTACAGATCTGGCATAACCACTTCTAAAGTCTGTAGAGTATTAAGTATTATCACCCACCTCCACCACCATCCACCTCCACCACCACCACCCACCACCACTACCACCCGCCACCACCAGCGTCCTCCTCCACCACCGTCCGCCTCCAGCATCGTCTGTCTCCACCACCACCATCCGCTGCCACCACCACCCATCGTCTACCACCACCCACCATCTACCATCACCACCACTTTCAAACACCGTCGTATACCACCACCAATTTATTTTAGCAGTTTGAAGACGTTAAAAAATCGATACTATTTTTGTTACAAACTATAGAGGTTCGGTCCACATTTTCTTTTATAGATGTTTGCAGATGTGATCTACAAACTGCAGACATTTTACTTTTGAAAAAACAAACTGCACCTTAGTATTTAAATAAAAGTGATTTTTCATTTAAGAAAAATGAAATAAAAGAAAAACTATAACGCAAAATAACTTTACAACTTATAAAAAACTATATTTATTTTGCCTCTCTACTGGATTAAAAGTTCAAATATAACGATGTTTTCCAATTTATAATTTTGATCCTTTTGGTTTGGCGTTCTTTAATGCCCCCTAACTTAATCTAAACTCGCTTTTAGCATGATGCGTGTTGCGGTGACAGCAAATACAACTTGATAAAGTATAAACCAAAATTAACACGACTTGTTTTCAAATTAAATTTACACCAAAACGTGAAGTAACTTGAATTTTAGTGGCCAAAGCTATAAATATAGACTACAATCTACCGACTCGTTTTCAAACTAAATTTACGTAAAAACATAAAATAACTCGAATTTATATGGGCTATTGTGGCCAAAGTTGAAACCCAAAAAAGTTTGTGACACGTAAATAAAAATAATAACATAAGAAATTAAGTTTTTTGAGTTAAAATATACAAAACCCAAAGGGTTAAAGGGATATTTTTTAATTTAAACAAAATTTAAAGGGCAAAAAGTGTCAAAAACAAACTTAAAGGGGGGTTTTTGGTGAATTAAGGTGTCAATGTAGACGTTACGGTGAAAAGGAGTTGTGTTGTTTATATGTATATAATATAATAATGGTAGTATATTTTTTATATAATTTATTTTTTCTATACTAAGAAGGAAGAAAAAATCTAATTAAATCTAATAAAATACCATTTACGAGTGTTTAGGTAAACAAGAATAGAAAAGCATCTCTAATTAAATAGTTAAACAATAATTAACACAGATCATTGACTATTCTCCCATCTCCTCAATAATGGGTAAGTTCCTTCCTACCTTCTTCTTCTTCAACCCTTTCCAAACCTTATCCTGTTCAAAGATCTGATTAAATCAAGGTTGTTAATCAAAGCAAAATCACAACAAGATCTGATTAAATCAAGGTAGTCCCTTGTAACCCTCTTCAGATTTATGTCATAACCAACAGTTTTCTGTTGTTCTTGACCTGTAATTTGTTCATATTTCCGATACCCACTTGAATCTTGATTCATCCCTGCATAATATTTCAGAAATTGGAACAAAGAAGGTCAACTAAAGGTGAGATTTTGAAGCTTTGAGTTTGATTATATGGGTAATTGTTGTCATACAGAATAGTTTTGGGTTGTTCTTGATCTTTAATTTGTTCAAATTCTGATACCCACTTGGATCTTGAGACTACCCTGCATAATATCTGAAGTTAGAACAAAAAGATCAACAAAAGATTAGATTTTTGAAGCTTTGAGGTTGACTACATGGGTAATTGTTGTGCTACACCATCTACCTCTGATGAGAATCACAAGGGTAAAAATAAGCCAAACCCATTTTCTATAGATTATGGTGGCCCTAAGAATGTTGGATACAAGCCCTATGTGCTAGAAAACCCAACTGGACATGACATTCAGCAAACATATGTGCTTGGTAAGGAGATGGGTAGAGGGGAATTTGGGATTACATATATGTGTACTGATAAAGCTAACGGTGAAGTGTTCGCGTGTAAAACAATATCGAAAAAGAAGTTGAGAACTAAGGTTGATATTGAGGATGTGAGGAGAGAGGTTGAGATTATGAGGCATTTGCCACCTCATCCGAATATTGTGAGCTTGAAGGACACTTATGAAGATGATGGTGCTGTTCATTTGGTTATGGAGTTGTGTGAGGGTGGAGAGTTGTTTGATCGCATCGTTGCTAGAGGGCATTACACTGAGAGGGCGGCTGCTAGCGTCACTCGCACCATTGTTGAAGTGATTCAGGTGAACATTTATCTATCTTTATGTTCATTTGTTTTGATCAAGTATATGTTAAATTTGGTAGTTGAAGGTGCTAATTTCGCCTACTAAGGCTGCAGACCAATCTCAGTATTTTCTGTTCAGTTATTTGGTTAATTGATAGCCGATTTCTTTGTTACTTCAGATGTGCCACAAACATGGTGTTATGCATCGTGATCTCAAACCTGAAAACTTTCTGTTTGCAAACAAGAAAGAAACATCAGCACTAAAGGTTATTGATTTTGGGCTATCCGTTATCTTCAAACCAGGTAAAGACTATCAACAACCATAAAATATCCATATTTGATTCATATAAACATTATCATTTCTTGAATTTCACTAAATGAACACCACTTAATTTACTTTAGGTGAAAGATTTGATGAGATTGTAGGCAGTCCATACTACATGGCTCCTGAAGTCCTAAAACGAAACTATGGTCCCGAAGTAGATGTTTGGAGCGCTGGTGTAATCCTATACATTTTGCTTTGTGGTGTCCCACCATTTTGGGCCGGTATGTATGACTTTCTTCATAAACTTCCCAAAATATGTATTCAACATGTTTCAAGTTAATCTTAAGGCGCAATTTGTTTTTAATGTAGAAACCGAACAAGGAGTTGCACAAGCAATCCTTAGATCAGTTGTAAACTTTAAAAGGGATCCATGGCCTAAGGTCTCAGATAATGCAATAGACCTTGTTAAGAAGATGCTTAATCCCGACCCTAGTGCTCGCCTTACTGCTCAAGAAGTTCTAGGTAATGTTTACTCATAACAAGATAACTATTCATTAAAAATGTGTAACTATAATTGGGATTTTGTTTAATTTACTACAGATCATCCATGGATACAGAACGCCAAAAAGGCGCCAAATGTTTCTTTAGGTGAAGATGTTAAAGCAAGATTGAAGCAATTCTCGTTCATGAACAAGCTCAAAAAAAGAGCATTACAGGTAACGAAAAGATTCAAGATTTTTGGTTTGTCACATTCTTTTAAAAATTTTTGTATTGAAGCTTATTGATCATGATATTACAGGTGATTGCTGAGCATTTATCTGTAGAGGATGCTGCAGGAATAAAGCAAGGATTTGACTTAATGGATGTCAACAAGCAGGGGAAGATAAACATTGTTGAACTAAAAGCTGGTTTGCAGAAACTTGGTCATCACATTCCTGATGCTGATCTTCAAATGCTTATGGAAGCTGTAAGTACTATAGAACATATTGTTGTTCGTGATTTTTTGATATTTAACCTATACGCGTGTAACAAATGTAATGGAAGATGTTAATTTGTTATAGGGTGATGTGGACAAAGATGGGTACTTGAACTATTCAGAATTTGTCGCGATCTCTGTTCACCTAAGAAAATTAGGGAACGATGATCACCTTAAAGAGGCTTTTGAATTTTTCGATAAGAATAAAAACGGGTACATAGAGATTGAAGAGCTTAGGGAAACTTTAGCTGATGAAATTGAATCTGATAGTGAAGAAGTCATTGCTGCCATTATTCAAGATGTCGACACCGACAAGGTTTGTACTTTGTTATAGTTGCTTGCTGTTATTTGCAGAAGAATCGTGTTTTTGGCTCTTTTAACCCGTTTAGTTTGAAAACATGATGACTTACAGGATGGACGGATTAGCTACAAGGAGTTTGAAGCAATGATGAAGGCGGGAACCGACTGGAGGAAAGCTTCTCGACAATATTCGAGAGAGCGATATAATAACCTCAGCTTGAGATTGTTCAAGGATGGTTCATTGAATTTAGCCAATGAGGGATCATAGACATGGGTTTCTATTGAAGCAAATCAAGATTCAATTTGTTGATATGAATAGAAGTTCTTTTTTTGATATTTGTGTTTTGAGATGTGTGTGGAGATCCACCTTAATGGGTGTGGGTTTACTTTTAGGATATGAGATCCTCTTTTGTTGTGCTGTTAACTTGTGGTTGTAAACTTGCAATACATACAGATGGTTTGTTTTGTACATTTGTAACATCGTTATCCGGAGAGCGCGTTTGTGTTATTGTTATGTTATTGTTTTTTTTTACATTTGTAACATCCGAATCATAAAAATAGGTATAAATACAATTGCAAGAATGCTATTGCATGTACACTAAGTTCTTAATTTTATATTCAAATCATAACAATCTTTATTTTAACGCATGTTTAATATAAAATCGAATTTTTTTAAAGATGTTTGGGGATGTTATAACAATTTAAATTTCTGAATTTAATTTTATTTATAAATGACCCGAAAATTCGCCCATAAGAATAATAGAGATATCATATATTTGTAGCTTAACAATTCATTGAGCAAACTAACTTTTTCAATCCATAACCTTGAAGCCCTAAACACAAGTTGTGTGAAATGAATGCAAGTTGTTTGAGATTAGTATGGTAAATTAATTTTCATAATGGATTTGTTATTGGGATTTAATATTGTTGTCAGTTTTGGTGGACGAATTTTTTTCTTTAACAAACAATTGTACTTATATATTATATCAATTTAAACTATATTAAACTTGAGTATGAATTTAATATTTTTATCAAGTGGGCTAGTCTCACACTGACTGTTAAGTCTGGTATACTAAATGTTTTGAGTCGTTTAATTATATCGAGTCTTTAACTCAAAAAAATGAATGAATGGATCTTCTCCGGTGCTTTGTAATTCTTTTAAATAATTTAACTAAACGATTTGTTCTTCCAAATAATTTAACTAAACGATTTGTTCTTCCAAATAATTTAGCAAAGTGATATTGTTCTTCAAATAATTTGATACAAAATTAAGATAATACAAGTCTGCAATCATTTAACTCAAAAAAAAATTTGTATATTTTTTAATATCTTTTAGATATTTTACCAAAATGATACTGTTCTTTAATTGAGATAGTAGTTTGATGAAATTAATAAAATATTCGATATAAAATCAACAAACTACAATCATTTAACTCAACAAAATTGACTTGTTTATTAACACACTAAAAAATTCACCAAAACTCAAAACACAATATTTTTTCTCCAATCCTACATCATTAAAAACCTTTCCTACATGTCCATATCATCTCTTACATCTGTTCTTCATAAACAAATTATTTTATATTTGACTATTTTCTAATCTCATATTATATATATACACATATATATATACATATATATATACACACACACACGTGAGCCTCACCCAAGAGGGAAACTCCATTTGTGCTCGATCTCTTCTGTCATGCATCATGGCTGGGTGAGTTTTTGGATCAATGTTTTTTTCTCTATAGGTCTCTTTGAATCCTTTCAATCCTTTTTTTCATGATAATAGTTTTTGACTCTTGATTTTGAAGCAAGGTGGATCCTCTACCTAGGTACGGATTGGATGCTCCGATATTAGTTATGATGCACCTCCTTTTTATTTATTATTTACGGCCTTTTATATATATATAGAGAAATAATATCTACAGGAGTATAAACTAATTAAAATACAAATTAAAGAAAAGTAAACATTAAACTTAATAACTCAAACTATCACATAACATACATATGACTATTGTTTAAGACATCAGACATGTTTCACCAAATAGTTTTGAAGTGCTAGATCGATTTTCTTCACTATCACGTAAAATTTGAATCCTTTTTAGTTAACATTGAAATTCTATTGTGGCTTCGTGTTCGTATGTCGCCGGTTCTTCCTCATCATCTTATGACAAAAAAAATGACATTACCTTATTTACAATCAAAATATGGAGTATAATACATGCACAACTTATATCACTTCTTACTTTCTAGCTTCAAGCTCCTACTAGACCTTATTGTTTTCTGATTCTGAACCATGTGATTCTATCGATTCAAGGTTTTTTTTTCTTAAAGCAAGTTCTCCCCCATCCGCTTCAAATTGTGTGCTAGGGGTTTGGCAAATTATCATTCAAAGCAGGGGCGGAGCTTGAACATTATCGTAGGGGGCGGGAGCGAAATTAATATTTTTTACGGGGACCAACTCAATATTTATATAAAAATTTACACTACCGGGTCAAAAATTACACTACCAAACTAAGAGGGGGGGTCCTCCCTATGCTTCGCCCCTTATTCAAACTACAATGAAACAAAGTTTTAAGAAACCAAATTCTTATATTTTAGGCTACAAATTTTCTATTTGTACAACCTTACGCGTTTAGCTCATTAGAAAACCAAAGAAACCAAATTAATAACACAAGCAAGCCACACGAAACCCGAAGTGAGAAACACACCTATATATAATATTGTTATAACTTTGTTACTCGTGCCCGAGTCGAAACAAAAACGAATGTAAATTCTTTTTTGTTGTTTGGTTTTGATCATTTAAAATTCGATTTGGTTTTCAACTTAACTAAATAGATGATCAAAATAGAGAAAACCGACGGCATAAGTTTTGTTTATCTTCAACTACTTTACTCAAAAAGGTTTAGAATCTTAAAAAAGAATATTGCACAAACAATCGAACTTATTGCGATTCATTGTTGCTCTTCATACCATAGTATCCTGAAATTTCTGAGAGCACCTAACCTCCAATAACATGATTCCACGTGTACTTTGATAAGTTCCCGCGTTTTGCATCACCATCAATCAGTTTTGAAGCCTACAAACTCAACGACGAAGTTATAACAACTTTTCTGTTAAAAATCAACACAGTATAACAAATTTCACTTCTCAATTCTCATAACAACTTCCATCATTAACGTAAGCATATAGAGTTTGATCTTCAGTTCTTCGATCTACACACTCGATTCATCATCTACAGGTTCTCTCTCACTCTATCGATCGAATCTCATCGTTGATTTTGAAGTTGTTTAGCTCTTAGAACTTTTGACTGGAGGTTGTTGAATCACATTGCATATTGCCATATTTGCATGCTCTGTTTATTACTAGCACTGTGGAAACTATGAGAGGATTTAATATGATTGATTTGATGTTATTCTGATTCGTTTTCTTATACATTTGTGTCTGAATTCTTTTGATTCACGTTTTATACGAATTTGATGTTTAACTTCGACGGAATCTTCTGTAATCATGATGTATAATGTGAATTTGCTCATTGTTTGTTCGTAATTTTCTTCTTGAATGTTTCTTCATGAAACTCTTAGTCGATCGCATCATGTTCTTTCTGGATTTGAAACTTCTGTGTGCTGTTTAGTGTATTTGGAATACACACGCAGTTTGTTGAATCGTGTCCAGAGTATATTAGCGGCATTAGGTAAATGATAATCGGATTCCATTTGATAAATATGATTTTGTTTTACAAGCTTGTTAGCTGATTGTTAAGATGATTATCTGATTCCAGATGATTACAAGAACTTAATTTCGGTATGAGTTATACGTTCTTGTTTTCTGATTTCTTTTGGCTTAACCTTGAGATGGTTAATTGCTTGCTTATGCTTCACCATCTTACCTGATTCCTATTTCATCTTTGTTGAGATTTTAATATAAACATTAGTTTCATGGGATCTTTTAGGCTCTTTCTGCATATAACAGTTTCCTACTGTTTATTTGGATTGTTGCACCTTGGGTAATTCAAATTTCAATTTAAGTGGCCTCAATTCTTGTTTGAGTCATGTTTCTTATTGTACAACTCAATCTACTTTTAGTGTACATTATGTTCTAATCATTTGCACATTCACATTTAGACCAGCTGTTCTTCAACTACAAACCTGTTATGATTTTGTCTGTTGAGCTCTTTAACTGGTTCTCTAATTAATTTAAATAGTTCATTTAGCACGAGCTCCTGACAATTCTTTTTTAACATTTGAGACTATAAGACTATGTTTCAATTTTACTGGAAGCAAAATGAATTTGTTTCTGAGGACAAATCTTTTACACCTGTTCAATTCACCATCAAACTCACCACTACAAGTGCCATACCTTCATCAAACTTCATCATGTATCATGTATGATAATGAAATATTACAAGACTATAATCAATGGTAATTCATGCTTAATTGCACTGTAAGTGGTGGCCCTTTAGCATTTTCATTTAGCAGATTTAGAAGAAGCATATTTGATTTATAAATGATTGGATGAACACTAAAAGAAGTTTGTATAATCTAATACAACCCAATATCTTATGTTTACTTATACTTCATGTTACTTTTTCAGGAGCCTTTCTGGGCAGGCTCCCAACAGTAAACAACATCTTAAATATTCGGGTCTAAGGCAGGCTTAAGATTTTGTGACCAACTAAGTGTTGAGGAAAATGACAGAACCAGGAAAAGATACTAAAGGCAACGCGAAAGTAGAGACCGCTGATGAGGACAAAAGTAGTTCAAACACCAGTAGCAGCAGTAATGAAGAGGCAAATAAATGCATGGATGCTTTTGATTTTATAACTCAAAAAGCCAAAGGTATTGTTATTGGAAAGTCTGAGAGGTCAGAATCTGAAACTGGTGAATCCAAGGGAAAAGCGCCCATTGGTGCTCGCAAGAGAAGAAGGAGAGATCGTGGTGCTATGAAGAGGTCGATTTCTCTAAGATCAGGACTGGATGAGATTGGTATGACTTTTGATTCGGACTCTGAACCAATAGGAGCTGATGTTATCACGTTTAAGGAGCAGGATGGCGAACAAGTGCAGGAAGAAATAGATGTTTCCCATGGTTCAGATACTGAATCAGATGAAGTCTGTAAAAGAATTAAAAAGGAAAGAAATAACGACGATGATGATGATGCTGGATCTGGAGCTGGAGGTGCAACTGGAGCAGGAGCACACATTGATCACTCAAGTCTGGGCTTGCCAGTTGCAGGAAAATGAAATAATGGATCATGGAAGAGTGGAACACCACATTTTGATGTGCTTTCTTTCAAGGTTAATAAGTCTTTTGATACCAGGTTTCTTGAACTTGTTTTTTTTTATAACAAAAGTAGATTAGAAGATTGTCATGAAAAGATTTATAACTTCTAAAAAATGCTAGCTTATAAAAATATTGTGCTTATAAACAAACACACTGGATTTGGTTACTATGACATTTGATAGAAAAGGCTACTTGATTTAGAATTTTCATTTGTTTAAAATAGATATAAGGTAGGTTGTCCAAAACTTAACCTAAGATAGGATACCACTTTTATATGTGAGTATGCAAAACTCCCTTTAGAATACATTGAATTAAATACTTTTACTTTGTTATTTATTTAGTTAATACTAGTATTACATCCGCGCTTCGCGACGGTTCGTGTTTGTGATTTTATATTTTGAAATATTTATACAACATAAATGTTAAAAATAAAATGAATTCTCTTACATACAAAAAACGATTAGACAAATAAAAAAACATGTACAATAGTATTCATTATACGGTTTCAAAGAAAATTATCATCGACAAATCAGTTTTGTAATAAACTCAAGCTGAAATAGTGAAAAGAAATAAGCATAACTCAACGGTGTATATGAAATCATGTACAATGTAATATTTCAGAAGTTATATAGAAAAAAGGCATTAAATAAAATTTAAAAATAGCATTGATGATTGTATGTTTGGATTTTAATAACTTGTACATTATAACATATGAATCTGTTATGAATGAAATTTATTACGACACATAGATAAAATTGTCACGTCACAATCGTATGTTCAAGAAGAAAACATTATCCATCACAATTTATTAGGGAACAATAAATTACGGTCGGAAATAATTATAACAACTAAAATAATAATATGTTCTTTCTATTAAATTATTTACATTATATCCAATGAGATTATGAGTGAGAAAATAAATATTTTAAAAAATACTCATTTTAGTAAATATTTTTTAAAGATACACCATGAAATATAGAATTTAGAAAATTAAAAATAAATGACACAGATTGATCGAATAATTAGAAAAATAAAACAAGGAAAGTCATATATATTTTGGTATAGTTGGAAATGTTCGCACGTTGCGACGGTACGGTTGTTGCATGATTTTTTGTGAATTCGATTTTAGTCAGTATCGTCTCGGTGCATTATGACGTATATTAAAAAATCAAAATATAATTATTGAAAAAATTGAATAAAAGAAAACAATTACGTATATTAGAAAGTCTTTAAGACAATTATATTATCCCAATAAAAATAGTGAAAGCATGGGTGGTATTTATGGTCGAAAATCACTTATTGCCTAGATTTTACGGGGGTTTATTTTATGAATGTAGGTTAGAGTTTTATGATCATCGGAGTCAGCTTTTGGTGTGATTTGCATATACCGAAGAAAGTTAATGGGGAAATTATCACCACAAATTACCATTTTGATTGTTATTGAGTTTTTAACAACTAATAAAGGAAATGAGAAGATGGATTAGTGTTCAATCACAATATATAAACGACATTGAAAGTAAATGGTGATTTTGTTTGACCACGTGTATATGTTTTAGCATTTGTATTATAAGCAATCATATATTATACTTTATTGTAAGTGCATAAATAAAATAAAATAATTAATTTTTTGAAATTTAATCATTACTTTTCATATGGGTGTCTTAATCCATATGTAAAATTATCATTCTATCATCCTTTCACTTTTATTATAAAAGATATAGATAAATATTAAAATTATTAAACTTATAATAA
>BJCM01166052.1:0-14884 GCA_018326385.1 Flaveria bidentis | reverse complement strand
AATAAAATTTAAGATACGATATGATTTAAATTAGATATAAGTAAAAATTATAAATAATAAAATAACGATTTCAATGATATCAACTTTTTAAATCTTTTCTAAAACAAACAAACATTTTGTCTAAAAATTGTCATTTTTATAAATACCATTATTACTCATTTTAAATAATTTTTGGTTTATGAAAACTCACTTTTTAAAAACATTGAATTTAAAATATTTTATATTTTTAAATAAGTTTGATGTTTTAGAAAAAAAAAATCAATTTATAAAAATTTGTTTATTTAGAAATAACATTAGTAAATATATATCTTTCTTAATTTATTAGAAAACCATTTTTAATCTAAAAAACTTAAATAATATTATTGATAATTAAGTTAATTATTTAATATGAGAGAGAAGCGGTAAATTTTTTGTGAGAGTGAATGTGATGCCGCCACGTATCCTACACAGTTACCTTTTTATTAAAGTAGAAAAATACAATAAGCTTGTTTAGAGTCTCGAGCCTAATTAACTCATTATACTAAACCTTGTATACAAAGTTTATTTAGTGAGCTCTACTTAGGCTCTGCTTTGTTTAAGGTTAGCTCGATCCTAGCTACCTCAAGTAGGTTGCAAACAATTCAATTTGTATACGGCCGTTGTTACCAGCATAACCTTCTTATTCAACCTTAAAAGAAATCACCTCAAACACCTACCTTTTGCGGGATTCATACAAAATTTCAAATATATATATAGAGTCGGGAAACATCTCAAGTCAAGTTTATAACATTTGATGCAAAATGTAGATTTTTAGCACCCCGGTGTAACTAATCCGAGTGTGTGCCACCTCACCTGCCATCTCATTTTTCCATTTATCTTTCCGATGATCTCAAATAAGAGGTTTTCATATCTCAAAAACAACCATATGGACATTTATCACACAAGTTCTTTCCCATTAACTACAAAAATTGAGTTGGTATGAGACCTTATGTGTATCATATACATAGAATATTAGATAGAAAAAATAAGTTGTTAAAAATTAAAAAAAACGGTGACAATGTGACAATATTTTTAAGCTTTATTCTTGCGGGGATTTTTCAAGATTTTAAAGATTGGGTGTTTTTTTATATATGCTAATTAGGCATGTTTTTTTATTTGTTTTAATACTTTCTATTGGTGATGCTCTAAGTCCTCCTCTCGTATTTCTCATCTGTTCCCGTTTGATTGCCCGCATGAAATTTAATGTCTTTTCTTTCTTATCCACCTAGTGACACCTTAATGCTAAAAACATTAGGTGCTTATAACATCCCACTTGATTTTTCACGTTGAAACGTTACACCTGGCAAAATTGGCGGGTTGGGTCGGGTCGGGTGGCGGGTCAAGATGGGTTTGGGTCAGGGTGGGTTCGGATTAGAACGGGTTCGTGTTAGGAACGGGTCAGGACAAGTTCGGGTTAGAATGGGTTCGGGTCAAGACGGGTTGGGTCGGATCAAAAAAATATAAAATTCTCCATTTCTAACAAAATCATATATTTGATCACAACTGGCAAAATAGGCGGGTCGGTCGGGCATGATGTTAGGTTATAAAGGATTCGGGTCAAGATGAGTAGTGCGGGTCAAGATGGGTCTATTTTTTTGGTTTGCATTATCATTAGTTTAATTTGATCGATGGGCATACTCATACGCGAAATAGATCATTTGGAATCACAATATTTGTTTTAATGGCGGTTCGTTTGTGCATCTACGTGATGCAAAATGTATGATCAATCCGTTGAGTTAATGCATTGATCACAACAGGTTCTACCGAATGATTTTGATTTGTTGAATCCTCCAGCTGAGTTGGAAAAGAGGAAGAATAAGCTCAAGCATCTTGGGTCATAATGATAATGATAGTGCAAAGAAAGAAGGTGGTAGCCGGTAAACCAAAGCAATGACCACAACGGTGATTGGAAGCTTGGAAGATGAGTGTAGCATCCATTATCATATTTTTTTCTCTTTCTCTCACTCTCTTAATTTAACGGCGTTACGCAGTAAGTGGCAGCGGTGGTGGTGGTCAGGAGTATGGGCGGTGATTGGAAGCTTGTAGTCGTGACTCGTGGGTAATGAGTTTTGACATGTTATGGTGTTTAAAACGGATTAAGATAGCAACCGAGCAAAGTGTTAGGTTGCTCGACAAACCACTTCACAACCCATTGCGAACCATTACTAGTTTGAATTCGGCCCATCTTGACCCGTTGTTAATCTCACTTGTTTTAGTTCAACCCATCTTGATCCATTCTTAAATTTCTCCATGTCCAAGATGACCCATGAAGTCATTATAAAAGACCCATATGAACCAAAAATTTGATATACGGGTTAGTTTTGCCGGTTATAGTCACAACATTGAGGAGGATTCTAAAACCTGTGATGAAGCTACGAAACATGAGTTTGCTTTCTAGAAGGCAACTATAAACGATGAGATCAGTTCTATAATGCAAAACAACAGTTGGAAATTAACAACTTTACCTCGTGGATGCAAACCTTTAGGTTACAAATAGTTATGAAATCAAAAGTTTAATGTCATTGTATTGTCTAATGGTTTTTAATTAAATCAAGTTAACAATGTGTCTATAACAAAGTTAATAAATGTGGTAAGGAAGTTATAAATTGTCTTTGAATAGATGACATGTTGATCTTCGATACTAATTAAGATTAAGTTGATTAGAACCAAAATTTTATCATCTGGCTTTTTAATGAAGGACTTGGGGGAGGACGAAGCAATCCAAGATATTATGATAAAGCATGAGAACATGGGGTATCACAATCTTACAATCTTATTACATTAAGAAAGTATTAAAGAAATTCAATTGTGAAAGTTATTCTCTTGATACGATAATGGGAAGCTTATGTCTAACAAAGGTGAAGTTATAACTTAGCTTGAGTACACAGTGCTATTGGCTTCTTGATGTATGACATGATAAGCACAAAGGCCTCATGTTGCATATGCTATTGGAAAGCTAAGTAGGTTTACTAGCAAGCTACACGCAATTACCACAAACTACAACGTGAGTGTTTAAATATTTAAAGAAAACCATGGGCTATACTTTGACCTATTATGGATTTTCTTCGACTATAAAATGTAATTCTAATGCAAGTCGGATCATTCCTCACAAGCGAGCATGCGTTCTTACTTGGAGGATTTGCTATTTTATGGGCTTAAAAAAGCAAGTTTGCATCACTAATTCTACTATGGAATCTAAACTTGTGGTCTAGCTTGAGCCGATACAAATATTTTTAATTGCTAAGGTACTTGATATATGAGATATTATTGTGGTCCAATACTTGATATATGAGATTTCATTGTGGTCCAATACTTGATATATGAGATTTCATTGTGGTCCAAACTAATATCATCAATTTCTATTAGTTAGATAAAGATTACATATTGACTAAGACTTATAACTAAGTATAATGACACTTTTAGACACTTAAATGTTAAACATAACATGATACATGAGTTTATCATGAATGACATGTTATATATTAAGTTCAACCGACAACTGCTTACAATCTACTGGATCATCTAAGAGTTTTTTCTATAATCTGTTGATGTTTTTATTAAAAGTCTATTTTTAAATCGACCAACAATAAAATATATTTATTTCATATGAAAAACATAATTTATAAAAACATACAAAATATTACAAAAACTACAACTTATTTAGACACAAGTTTACCCAATAACCCCAAAGTTAATGGTGAACACAAGATGTAGGGCACAAGTATGATATTATCCAATTAAAAATATCTTATGAGTTATGATAAACCCCATTTGGTAGACCAAATTTCCGCAGCACACACACGCATCTCTTTCCCCCAAATCCCCTACACATCAAACCCTAGAAGCTTCAAGAAGGCGAAAATGGCGAGACCTACAAGACAATCATCAACAACAATCACCACCACCGCCACCGTAACCCTAGAACCCCCAGCTCCGTCGCAGACAACCACCTTAACGCTAACCCTCAATCCAAGGAAGAAGAAGGTCACGTGGAAAGAAGGCACCGTCGATAACGAATTTCTTCAGAAGAAGAGCTCCAAGAAATGCTGCATCTTCCACAAGCAAAAACCTTTCGATGAAGACTCCAGCGACGATGACAACTGTCACGATCACGATCACCATCATGATCATGATGGAGCATCGACGAGCTAGGTCATGATTCCATTATTACTGTCTTGTTTTTGATGATTTTTAACCGAGGATTAGAATTTTGAGGTGGAATTATCTTGTATGTATATGCCATATAGAAAGCTGATGATGATTTTAATACATTGGATCAGATGCATTGGATTGGATGTTGTATTGGAGTTGGATTAATGTGATGTTTTGCATGTTGATTGCAGTTCTATTTCTATGTGGATTTGGTTCATATTTGATGTTTGGGATCTTGATTGTGCTTTGGAAGCTTTCCCTGATAGATCATGCCTGTTTAGCTTTCTTATCTGTTGATGTTTTTGGTGAATAAGTGAATTACATCTGCTTGTTCAAAAACTCAAATTACAAGCATCTGAAACAATAACATCATCCCTGGACTATTTAGGATTTTGGATTTGATCTAATTCATCTAGTTGTTTGCTATCTCTTTAACTATCTTATCTAACTTATGTTCCTGATCCCAAATTGATTTTGTCCCATCCGTTGTTTGCTTCTCTGAACCCATGTTTTGATGACTTTCATCCAGTTACTCGATGAAGGTTATAAAAATCAAATCAGCATCTGGGCTTATAGATCTGTTTTTTTCAAGACGACCCCTTTTCAAAAGTGCTGGTTTCAGAAGTTTTGGAGTTGCAGAGTTTCTCTTTTAAATATTTTCAGGGCTTGTTTCTGTAAACTGAAGTTCCACTAATCTGCCACAATTTCTTGGGAAATCTAGTTTCATGGGCTAAAGTATCTTCAAGCCCCTAGCAATTTCCATGCTTGTTAGTGAATCAAGTCATCATACATTTCTATTGATTCTTCAGGATGATACATTCTCTTCTCTTCAGCCCTTTTTCTTTGAAACACAAATCAGTGTTAATGCTTATTACCTGCAGTAGTGCAGTGTGCAGTAGCAGAGGCTTCTATCTCTACTTCCAACTCCTAAAGAAGAAGTTTAAAAAGATTTTGTTTTAAAGTTGTGCTTGTTTCTACTGCCATTATTACGTCTGTCATCTGTGTTGTTTCTTTTCAACAATGCTAGGGAAAGAACTTCTTAGGTTCAGAAATTGGTCTGATGAGCATGTCAGGCTGTTCTTCACCATCCCAAGTCAGTAGTTGAGCAGAGAGCCTATAGGTTGTATTTACAATGCAGAATGTGATGCTATGGTGACAACATTTCATGAAGAGACTCATTGGCATATACATTGCAGAATTTGATGTTCATACCGAATCAATAAAAAATCTGCATTCAAACTCTTACAATTTGTTTGTATTTTTTTGAAGTTTTCTATCTAAAACTAGAGTTTTGTTTTTAATTATCTCAAAGTTGATTTCCTGTAACCCGAGACAACCACTCGATTGAAATAGTGCTTTTGAAAAGTGTAATAAAGATGATTCAAGCTTCTGACCAATGTAGGGGAAGCTAAAACACAAATGGCGGATTGCATATTCTCTCCCTTGGTAATTCATGTTCGTAAGAATCATTATTGGTTTGAGATTTTTGAACAAGTGCTCTTTAGTTCTTGCTTAGCTTTGCTTTACAATGCTCTTTTTATTTGTATTTTAGATATATAGTGAAGTTATATATGTATGCAGCGTAATTGCAAATCATTTATGTAGCATTCTTAAAATTTTAATGCACACAACCAATTTATAACCATCAAGATTATTAATTTTAATGTATTTACAAAATACTGTCTCAATTCATACAAAATATACCATTTTAATTCATCCTACTTTATTAGATTCGGCACCTGTAGGGTTCATATTTTTTTTTATCGAAGTAATGGTTTGCCTAGAGTGCTAAAACCATTACGCTACACTAATTTAAGGAGAGAAAAAAAAAAAGAAGCATTGCCCCTTGAGGTTATTACTTTATGGAGGTTTGACTATAGGTTTTTTTTTTTTTTTTTTAAATTTATAAAGCTATAAACTTATTTAAAAGAAAATGCATAGTTTGTAATGCTTATTCAAACAAGCATACATGTCCAAGCATTGTTTGAAAATAACTTTATGGTGTGTATACACTCCTCTCCTAAGAAAGTCAACTGCTTCAGTTAATGTAAAGATGAAGAATTGAGAATTATTTTGGCTTACAAGTGTCAAATACAAGCAGCTAAACAACTAATTAGTAAGAGAAAAGAAAAACTCTAACATACTTATTATCTTCTACATCTCTAACTAATCCACTGGAACCTCAACTTCCATCTTCAAGTCAGAGTTGCCAAGAATCTGCAATCACAAACCACGAATGTTTATCATTCAGTGCCAGATAAAATTTGATCATTTTTGTTAACTGAAGATATATATTTCATATTTAATGTATTTGCATACAGTTGTCTATGATTGTATATTTCCTTTATTGTCCCTTTGATTTAGGCTTGATTGTTGCTTCCTTGTGTATATATGTAATTTTCGGTTAATGAATAAGGATCATCAAAGTTTAACCCTTTTCATGGTATCAGAGCTCTGCTCTATACCCAGCCGCCACTTACCCAGTCTTCGGACCGTTGGTCACTGCCGCCACTGACCCAGTCTTCGGACCGCTGGTCGCTCCCTTGCACCCCTCTGACCGACTCAGTCTTCGGACCGCCCGTCACTTCTATCCCTGCAAACATGGCTGACAGAAATGATACCCCCCTCCCAAACACCAGGACCCGCTAACCCCCCACCTCAACCCAGATCCGCTACCGTGTCTTTACACCCGGTTTACACCGTCACCGATATTCAGAAGAAAGTACGTATCCTGGATGGGACCAATGTCTCCTATTCTTCTTGGGTGAAATTATTTCATCTCCACGCCAGGGGATACAAAGTTCTCCATCACATTGATGGAACCGAGCCCCCAGCAACCGATGACCCGAACTACGACACATGGACCAAGATCGATGCCATCGTGCTACAGTGGATATATGGGACGCTCTCCGATGAGCTTCTTGTTCGCGTTCTTGTACCCGAATCTACAACCCTGGAAGCATGGAAAAGCATCAAAAACCTCTTCTTAAACAACAAAGGATCCCGAGCGGCTGCTCTCGAGCACTCCTTTACCAACCTCAAGCTCACATCCATGCCTTCAGTCGAAGCCTACTGCCACAAATTGAAGGAAATCACAGACCAATTATCCGATGTTGATAGCCCTGTCAGTGAAAGCCGCCTGGTTCTACAACTAGTTCGTGGTCTGCCCCAAAATTCGATAACATTGGCACCTACCTTAACCAATCCATGCCCAAGTGGGAGACGACATGTAGTATGCTTCAGCTTGAAGCACAACGCCAAGCAGCCCGGGATCCAGACCCTATCGTCGCTGCTGCGATTCAACCAACTCCGCCTCAGGCCCATGTTACCACTCCACGGTTCAACCCTCAGAACCGTAACACTCGTGGGGGAGGTCAAAGCACAAACCGTCGCCCCACCAGAAATCAACAGGGCCGCTCCTCATCGTCTTGGGCTTCCTCCTCAGGCCCAACTCCACAGCAAAATGGTCGACAAGCCCAACAGGCTTCATGGGCCTCACCTACTGCCCAATCACCACAACAGATGTGGGCTCCTTGGTGGGCCACACCACTCCCTCCCATTTCCCACTCAACCTGGATGGGCTGCCCACTGGTGGGCTGGAACTCAAAACCCTCCTAATCAACAATCTACTGGAGGAAATCAATCGGCACGATCATCCGACCCTCGCCATCAGCCTCAAGCCAATCTTACTGAGGTCAACCCTCTTGAACCGACTGAGTTAGGCGCTACGTTCCAGGCAATGACACTCGACCCGGGAGATACTCAATGGCACATGAACACCGGTGCCACTCTCCACCTTTCTGCAGACTCAGGTATATGTTCCCCCTCTCATTCTGTTAATTCCATTAAGCACGTATTTGTTGGAAATGATCACAAAGTGCCAATTCATAGGTCTGGAAGCATCACTTTACCTAATAACCTTCGCCTCAACAATATCCTTTACACCCCTGACATAATCAAGAATCTTATCTCTGTAAGAAAGTTCACTACTGATAATTTTGTGTCTGTGGAATTTGACCCCTTTGGTTTCTCTGTGAAGGATTTCAGGAATGGGACGATTATGACCCGACACAATAGTGACGGGCCCCTTTACCCTCTCACAGCTCCTGCCACTGTTCCATCCAACTCTGCTTCCAGTTTCGTTGCCTCCACAACCTCTGATTTTTGGCATGATCGACTAGGCCACCTGGGTCTCCCCGTTATGGACTTTTTATCTTCTAGAAGTTTAATTTCTTGTAATAAGACTAGTCGTTCTCATGTTTGCAGTTCGTGTCAATTGGCTAAAAATAAAAGTATACCATTTCAATTGTTTACATCTTGCACTTTCATGCATTTTGATATACTTCATTGTGATTTGTGGACATCACCCATACTCAGTCAGGCAGGATACAAATATTATATGATCTTGCTTGACGATGTCACAAACTACACTTGGTTTTTTCATTAAAATTCAAATCGGAAGCTTTTGTCAAATTCCAGAATTTTTACAATTACATTCATACCCAATTTAATCGCAAGATCAAAAATTTTCAATGTGACAATGGTGGTGAATTTGACAATAATCAATTTCAACAATTTGCCAACTCTCACGGCCTTCAGTTCCGGTTCTCTTGTCCCCACACCTCCCAACAAAACGGGAAAGCAGAACGTATGATCCGTCGGATCAACGAAATCATGCTTTCCTTTCTCCTTCATGCTTCTCTCTCACCAACATTTTGGGTCGAAGCCCTTCACACCTCCTCCTACCTTCACAACATTCTTCCCTCCAAAATTTTACAAAACCGCACTCCTCTCACTACTCTCTACCTTCCTAACCCATCCTATGACCACCTACGTGTCTTCGGGTGTGCATGCTACCCAAACCTATCCGCCACCCGTCAACACAAGCTCACCCCACGTTCCACCCGTTGCATATTCCTTGGGTACCCTGCAAATTACTGAGGATATCGCTGCCTAGACCTCACTACCGGCAAAGTTATCTTCTCCCGTCATGTCGTCTTTGATGAATATGTTTACCCATATTCTCAGGCATCAAACACTCACGACTATTCCTTCCTTGACACTGACCCCTCACCCACGATTTTTACCGATTCCTACACCTTTCCCACACCTCCACCCTCACCACCTCCAACACACCCAATCCCATCTGATGCTCACAACCACACCATACGAAACCCTGACCCCATTCTCACCTACCAACGTCGCCCGAAACCACCTACCCATCCTCCATCCACCACCCTACCTCCTACTACCTCAGCACCAACCCCGGATGCTCCACAACAGCCACCCCTCTCTCACCCCATGACCACACGGTCCAAATCTGATATTTCTAAAGCCAAAGGTCCTCTAGCCTTCCACACATCAGCCCCACATATCTCCCCTATCCCAAAAACCCACCTTCTAGCCCTATCCGACCCTAATTGGCACAGTGCTATGACCGACGAATACAAGGCATTAATGGAAAATAACACGTGGGAGCTGGTTCCTAAACCGAAGGATGCTCACGTGATTCGGTGTATGTGGCTTTTCCGCCACAAGTATCATGCCAATGGCAATTTACAACGCTATAAGGCTCGTCTCGTTGTTAATGGCAAATCTCAACATATTGGCATCGACTGCTTTGAGACATTCAGTCCCGTTGTCAAGCCGACCACTATTTGAACCGTTCTTAGTCTTGCCACCTCCGGGAACTGGCCCATACATCAATTGGATGTTAAAAATGCTTTTCTACACGGCCACCTGGATGAGACGGTATACATGTTTCAACCACCGGGGTTTGTTGACTAAAGGTTCCCTTCGCATGTTTGTCGCCTTAAGAAGTCACTCTACGGCCTTAAACAGGCACCTCGTGCGTGGTACCAACGGTTTGCCACTTTCATTTTACAGTGTGGTTTTTGTACCACAGTTAGTGACTCATCCCTCTTTGTCTACACAAAGGGAAACCACATGGCCTACTTGTTGTTGTATGTTGATGATATTATCCTCACAGCCTCGGATGACAAGTTACTACAGGACATTATCTCTACTCTGTCTTCCGAGTTTGCAATGACGGATCTCGGACATCTACACCACTTTCTTGGCATCCAAGTCACCAAGAGATCACATGATCTATTTCTATCTCAACAGGCATACGCCGCTGATCTATTATCTCGAGCTCACATGGCAAACTGCAAACCATGCACCACTCCCACCGACACTAACTCCAAACTTAGTGCCACGGCCGGGACTCCATTATCTGATGGTACGTTATACAGGAGCTTAGCAGGCGCACTACAATACCTCACATTCACAAGACCGAATATTTCCTATGCTGTTCAACAAGTGTGCCTGTTCATGCATGCCCCCGAGAACCTCATTTTCAGTTCCTGAAGCGTATTCTTCGGTATATTAAGGGCACTCTGGATCAAGGCCTCCTAATTACACCCTCAAAATCCTTAAAGCTCACTGCCTATTCTGATGCAGACTGGGGAGGGTGTCCCGACTGAAGGCGATCCACCTCTGGATATTGTGTTTTTTAGGTGATAATCTCGTATCATGGTCCTCCAAACGTCAACCCAACATCTCCAGATCCAGTGCAGAGGCTGAATATCGAGGTGTCGCCAACACAGTCGCCGAGACTAGTTGGCCACGGAACCTTCTTCTTGAACTACATGTTCCTATCCGTGATGCCACAATCATATTCTGTGACAACGTCTCTGCTGTGTATCTCTCGGAAAACCCAATTCAGCATCAACGGACCAAGCACATTGAGATAGACATCCACTTCGTTCGTGACAAAGTTCGCATCGGTACTCTTCGTGTTCTTCATGTTCCCGCGGACTTTCAATATGCTGATATCTTCACCAAAGGCCTCTCCAGACAACTATTTCAACGCTTCAAATCCAGTCTTTGCATTCGTTCCTCTACCGCTGCGACTGAGGGGGCGTGTTAACTGAAGACATATATTTCATATTTAATGTATTTGCATACAGTTGTCTATGATTGTATATTTCTTTTATTGTCCCTTTGATTTAGGCTTGATTGTTGCTTCCTTGTGTATATATGTAATCTTCGGTTAATGAATAAGGATCATCAAAGTTTAACCCTTTTCAATTTTAACCCATGATTTATCAAAATGATGAGAAAAATCTTGTAAACTTCAGAAGTTTTGTGAAGATTAAGGTAAAATGCAATTGTCAAGAACACATTTGGGTGCATTGATCAAAAACAAAACAAAATAGTGACAAAGTTAATTGTGATTTGTGAACGGGTGTAAGAACTTTTAATCTGTATTCAGTTGAAGAAGATAGAAGTTCAAATCACCTTCACGAAGTCAGAAAGAACTAATATCGAATCTTTCTTGTAACCAGCTTCCTCGAGAACTTGGGTCAGAACAAGCTGTAATTCGACAGAGAGATTGCTCTTAGTTTTTATGACAACAAAGTAAATTCATTTGAAAGACAACATGTGAAACAGCTTATGTAGTTACGCTGGTATTACAAACACATCACGTGCTTATCATCACATCATTAATTCATTATGCATTTTTCACATCTCATATCCTCCATGGGTATAAGGGAATGATCATTCCAGCTTATAAAAAAGTTCAAATGAGATGCATTTTCAGTCGTTCACATGATCATGCTAGGCTTCCTACAATCTGAAACCACATGCGATTCTTACAAATATGGCAACTGAATTAACTAGGTGCACTGAAAGTAGGCATTCAAACATCCAGGATAAACACACCGGTGTCTTCATTTGTTATTTAAGGTTCTAATAATGTTAATGATCTTTTCAACAATACCTTTAGTAGAATTATGTCAATCAAAATCAGAATCAGAATCAAAATTTTATGTGATAATGTTAATGATCACTTCAGGTTATAAACTCACCTCCCTTTGTTGTTCAGAAATGAATTGCCCCGTCAAGTCCCGTAAGACATCTAACAAATCAGAGAATGCAACCTTCCCATTCCCATCAGAATCATAAACCTTAAATATGTCTGCAAAAGAGTACACCTTTAATCAACAACCAAACACAATCATAACCATTGTGTGCATGCGCATATCATAACTCAAACTGTCATACAAACAAGAGAATGGTAATTACATTCCACTTTATGCTGTAAGGTGGCACGCGAACTAAATGCAGACAAAAACGCCACAAATTCCTTGAAATTCAACCCATCAATCATCCTGAACAATCGCTGAAACAACAATCATACGAATTAAACCATCTAATAACCTTTGTTTTAGATGATTATTACATGTACAGTAAACAATACAACGACAGATTGATATCAGCTTCACAAATTTAACAATCGAATACTACAAAGATCAACTCAAACAAACCTGAGCGAGGGGATTGACAGCGAATTCAGGCACCGAAAGAAATTCATCAGCAGAAATGAACCCTCCACTGTTACGATCCAACTGACAAAATCTTTGGTACAAGGAGACTATCTCTTGTTGCGAAACTACAATCAATCAATCAAAAAAGAAATGAACCAAATTTACAGATTTCAAGATGATAAAGCTTTAGCTTTTGAACTCGTGATCACTTACACGTGTTGTTGCAATGTTCTTGAACTTCTTCGATGTCGTATTGAGTGAGCATTGACGATGTGTTCCCCATGAATCGAGGCGATGAAGAACCCTAAATTAGATGTTAAGGGTATTGAAATGCGTGAGTTTTGGGGAAGAAAAGGGAGTGATTTGGTGAGCAGCACAACAACAATGACGAGATGCGTTAGGTGCGATCTTGAAAGTAGATTTGGGAAAGTTTCCACCTTTTACTAATTGATTTTCAACTTTTTAGTTGAGTGTGGTGTTCTTTATTGTTTTTTATATGTTTGATTAGAAACTGATTAAATTGTTAATCACATCAAACCAAAATTGTATATAATCAAACCGAATTACTCGATTACATGTTCGGTTTATGGTGTGGTTTTATGAAATCCAATATGTGTTAAACTAAGAAAACCATTTACATATTATTAAGGTATGAATTTTCTATTTAGACAACCTATTATGATATTACATTGGTTGTTCTAGTAAGAAATCTTGAGTCTTTTTTTAAATGACAAGTGAACTGTTAACGTAAAATTCGAGCCATAAGTGATCGAAACTATCTTCCAGCCAACAAGTCTCTAGATCATTTTAAAATTTGTTTGAAATTGAGACCGGACCAGATTCAAGTTCGGTTTTTGGTCAATTTTAACCATTTTGAATTTGGTTCGATTTAATTTTTTGCATTGACCAAAAATGAGAAAACTAAACCAAAAAAACAAATAATCTAAAATCTGAATTTATGAACACTCCTAAACTACTTGGGACATTGATATAATTTCATTAGGCATATTTATTTAATACAAAAGTGTTAGAACTGTATAAAAAGTTATTGGATAATCAAAATTCAAATACAAGAATTTCTTTTAACCTTTTAGCTATATTTTAATCTCTTTTAAGAGCCGTTTGACAACCTTGTGTTGAGTCATTAAGATAATTGATTGAATAAAAGGTAGTCTTTGAATCAGTTAACATGTTTCTAAAACTTACCTGTTAAGATGTTTCATAAACATTTAAGAGATTTCTTGTAAGTAACCAAACACATTTTATCTCTCAGATTCAGATGTAGCCTTCTAAGAAAATTATTAAGAAGCTATTAAACAACCCTTAGCCTATAGAATGAACAAGAAAATAAAAAAAAGACATCCTTGGTTTATTAAACATTTGTAACACAAGAGTTTGGCCTCACAAACACTTTGCACAAAATGTAGAAGTGACGTAGAGAGAGAAGACCTACAACTCGTGTCAACAGACCATCCTGGTAAATAAAGCCAAGTTTTGTGATAGCGGGGAAAAGAGAAGCTAGTGTGTTCATGTGACCTTACGAGGTAGTTCATGGTGGGTAGGCTTCACACAAGCTAAAATGGAGCTATCCATAAGCACATTAATTATCAATGCTCATGTGATTCATTAGCCTATCACTAATGGGATAGTGATAATGATGAAAAAGTGTTATCATGTAAACACAACAAAATAGTGAGTGTCATTAAATTCAAGAGGTGTAATGAGTTAGTAATAGTGATATGATTTGAAATTATTACTTAATCACTAATTACACACACATAAACACACACACACACATATATATACATATATATACATATATATACATATATATACATATATATATACATATATATATATATATATATATATGTATATATATATATATATATGTGTGTGTGTGTGTGTAAGGATTCCTATAAGTCTGATGCAGCCAAAACATCTAAAGTCTCTTTGCATGCATGCACTAAAGTACTGAAGTAGAAATGATTCGGAAGTTTTACACCCTGCAAGAAAATATTCTAAGTGTAAAATCTTTCGAAGCCAAGACCAACATCTTCCGAAGCCAAAAGTGAAGTCTTCCGAAGCTTCAAAGACAAAGTCTTCCAAAGTCAAAGAGTGAAGACAGATTTCTTCCAAAGACTTTTAAGTACATGCTTTTATCTGATGTACTTTACCATAAAGTTGGACCACCTTTCCGCTGCAACTCTGTTTAGTCACCAACTTACATGAGTTGGTTTAAAGGTCAATGCTTTTGGTAAACTATACATTGAGGTCTTGAGTCTGTGCTTTCTACTTTATGTACTTTTATCCTTTTTGTAATATATTAGGATGTGAGCTATGGCATGTCATAGTCACTAGTCAAAAGACAAATCTGCCTT
>BJCM01166051.1:0-24252 GCA_018326385.1 Flaveria bidentis | reverse complement strand
TATATATATATATATATATTTCATTATGAAAATATGTTTTGGGTTGCCAAGACTTGATTCTTGAAATCAACCAACATTTAAAAATGTTCAAGACAATAAAAGCGTATTGGTATCTAGCGGGTCAAATAAAAATTTAGCTAGAAGATGAACGCGTCAAATAAAAAAAGGTTAGCTTGAATTTGGTATGTATCAATTGCTAGAGACGACTTTATTCATCAATTTGCTTTCATTTCAAACTGGTCATATATAGCCGTTTGAAATGTTACTTTTGTATTCATAATTAACACATCAATATTTATAAAAGATTTAAGGCATGAACAAAAGATGTTTATTGGTCAAACCCAATCTGACCACCTCTATCTATTAGACTATCACTACCTCAAAAAGGTTCCAACCTCTAATCTTTTAGAAAAATACCCATGACATGTAAATATGATGATGCTATGAGTTCAAAGATAACTCTGGATAAAATGCTTAAAATTGAGCCATGAGGTTTTATCAGCAATGATTAACATCAACTTTTGACAAAAAAACTTATTAACTTATGATTTTTTTAAAAAAGTTTTTAAAAAAATGTTTGGATTAACTTGTAAACTAAAAGGTTGTAAAATGATAAAAAAAAATATATTTTTTAAAATAAACAGAGTTAATAGAAGGTAGTAGAGATATATAATTAAAAATTGAATTAAAAGAAGTTTTTAAAAGTTATAAATAACACTAACCTTACTTTTTAAAACCTATTTTTACCGTATATAAAAAATAAGTTTAAAAATTCTTTCGAAATTAAGAAACATTTTTTTTACTTATCAAGTCATAAGTAATCGGAAAATAAACAATCACAAACACGCATTTAGTTCCTCAAATGCAAAATCAACCGACAAACAATCAAGAATCACATAAACCATATAAGAGCATTCATAACCCATTCATTATTTTTATCCATATAATTACACTAAAAATCGTCAGATTAGCCACCACTTTCAGCATCGACGCCATTTTTACCGAACTTGAACCAACACCAGCTTCTTGAACGATTACTTATAAGCATAATTCTTGAAGTTGATCTGCAAAACACTAAACCTTTACGCATACCCACAAATTGTGAATCAAGATTACGAAGAAATGGGGTCAAATTGTTCATGGGTTTTCTTCCTGATCTTGCAAAGATTAGCTGAACTGTACATGAAATTGTCGCCATCGTTGCTCGTTCTATCAAAGAACGATAAAAATGATATTTTTATCATTTTTGTTGAAATGCACTGGTACAATAATATGATAGTATGATTTGCATTCAACAAATCAGAGTGGCGCAGCGGAAGCGTGGTGGGCCCATAACCCACAGGTCCCAGGATCGAAACCTGGCTCTGATAATAGAGAAAGGCTTCCATAAACACATTTTTTTTAAATTTTTGTATGTTTTGTTAAAGTTATAAAAGTTTACTAGCTTGCATCGGTCGTTATAACTTACTTGCTGGAAAAAAAAAAATACTTTAATGTAAATAACACTCCATCTAAAAAAAACTTATATCCGGACATCAAGAATAAAAGTAAACACAACCACAAATTACGTATTTTATAAAAAATACTAACGAATTAAAATGAGTAATGAAAAAATAAATTACTCAAATAATACATGTGATTTGTATCAAGAAGCTGTTGGATCATTTAAAAACTATTTGATAATTTCTGAATGATAAAATGTTAAATTTATAAGAAGTTTGAATTATTAAAAAGTCTAAACCATTAAAAATTAAAATATCACTTAACTATTCAAATGCAAATGTCTGACCAATTTAAATAAGAGGTTTTAACAATTCAACATTAGACCTCTTAATCATTAAATATTAGTATAATGCTTAATCATTCGAATGTTGCCAAACAACCCCTTAGTCACTCATAATGCAACTTGCTTCAAGACATCAAGTACCGTAACAAATTCATAATACACTCTTTGAAGCGTAATGTACAAGTTTCACAAGCAGCTCAAACACACACACAAGTGGTAGAAGAATGAAAAGGTTCATACCAACCATTTGTTCAGCCATTGAAGTAAAAAAACATCAAAAATACCTAAACTAATTTCAGGGTCAAGTTACAAAACCCAAAAAGATTCAAACTTTAACCATTAATCTCTGAAAGCTTTGAGAAATTAAGTTTCTTGAACCGATTCGTTATCGGGTCAGGCATCTTGCACTTTATATCCACAACTTCAACTATGTAAGAACCTTTTCTTCTGTTAGGATTTCGGTTAGCTTTCCTTGTTTTGTTGGGTTTGGTTTTTTCGGTTGCATTGGTGTTACTCGAGCTTGCTTCATCTGGTTGTACACTTGCTTTAACACTTGTACCATCGGTAGATTCTTTAGGTTGTAAAATGGAGGGATCTGGAGTTGAATTGGCTAGTTCCCTTGACATTAAGACACTGATTGTACCTGTGGTTCCTATTTTGATAGACCCACCTCCACCCTTGATATCTTCAAGTGTTTGAACCATTTTTGCAATAATCTTGAAATCAACAGTAGATTTTACTCACGGTTCTTGAATTCGTGGTTGAGTTTTGTTAATCGCGGGTTCTATTATGCTACAAGTTCAAAAAAGGTAGTTTTAAGCACACGACGCGCAAATATATTATGATTATTGAATAAATAAAGAGAACTATCATCAAAATAAACATAATAGGCATGAAGAAAAGGTGAAAACATAGGATTAAAAGTCACCCTAATACAACCTTCTAAATTGTTCTATTGAAGAACTTAATGTTATTGTAATAATATAGGCTTTGTAATTATTTATAATACAATAAATATTTATTAATAAAATAAAGCTTAGACAAAAATGTTTCTGGTCAACCCAACACGTCTTGCTTAACAAAAGTTTAACCCACTTTGACGTGCTACACACGTGTTGACTCAACCATTTTGCCACCTCTAGAATGTACCACGCCACAACGCCTAATTGGAGAATAAATGTGAATTATCTAGCTATTCGAAACTTAAATACAATAGTTATATATTGATTAGATTCTTAAAGTTTCTGTAATCACTTTCAAAATGCACATCCAAACAACAGTACAACACCTTAAATAACAAATCTGGCTTAACAGGTTCAATGTTTAAATAACAAGTCGGAAACTGAAATAATGTACAACAAATGTCTACACTCGAATATTAACATTTAGTTGAGACAGGACTTCAAAAGAACAACAATAATCACCTGACTAATCACTTAATCAGCACGCATGAGGGTAATCAATAACAGAATTTAAGATCATAACGAACTTTCATAGTCAGATGAATCCATAGTATAACAACCAATCGTTCATATGTGACCAAATAAGAGCCAAACAAAGTCCATTTTCAGATACACCAATTTGATGCCCTAAAAACAGAACTTAAAGGCATAACTTTCACATAATAAAACAAATGATGCTCATAAACAACATAATCAACGATTTGTCTTAATTAAATCTAAAAAGTGCATGAAAATAGTAAAACAAAAAAAATAAACCACCACAGACATAAATATGGCTTATTCCACATATACACATTTAGGTTAAAAGTTGCTAGAACCACCATTGACGGTGCTCCAAGAAATCTAACAGATTGTTGCTTTAAAGCTACAATTATTTGATCTTATAAACATACTGAATAAGCAATCCAAACACCCTCAAAACAGTTTATGGTTGCTTAATAAGCAAATCCCAAACACCCTCAAAACAGTTTATGGTTGCTTAATAAGCAAATCCCAAACACCCTCAAATACAGTTTATTGCAGCTTAATAAACAATCCCAAACACCCTCAAAACAGTTTATTGTTGTTTATGACTTTATGTAGTCACAGGCGCAAAACGCACTCGGCGCCCAGGCAAGGCGGGGTGTAGCCATACCACACTGTATCCATCAAGGTTAGGGGAGGATTCTAGCCCAAACTGGTCTGAAACATCTAAAAATGGTCCGAAACATGTCTAAACTAGCCTAAACCATCCTAAAATATGTCTTGCTTATATTTTGAGTCTTGCTTATATTTTTCAGTCTTGCTTAAAAAGGCACTCGCTTTTTAAGCGCCTTGCGCCTTAGGAGACAAGCTCACCCTTTGCGTCTTGAGTGCGCCTAGTGCCTTTGACTCGCTTATTATCCCAAACACCCCAAATATAAACAAAAGAACGAATTGGATGAAGCCATAAAGATACAAATTTAATCCTCAATCAAGGGCATTCAATAAACTAGGGACAATTTCAAGAAACCCAGCAAATAATCATCTGATTTCAACTGCAAAATTTATGAAAAGCCCCAATATCCACAACCAAATTTAAAACCCTAGTGCCCACACTTTAAATCCCTCTTAAAACACATATCAGTAGTGAGAGTGTGAGTGTAAATGTACAGGAACAGTGGGCCAAAGTTCATAAAACATCATAAAGAAGATGAGATAATAAACACAAATGCAGAAGGAACCCTCATTAATGATTCAAATTGTGGTTGTAAAGCACCAAGAAACAATCTTTAACAGATTATGAACAAAACCCTAATGGCAGAATCCAAGAAACACTTACCCAAATATGAGGGAGCTTGCAAAGAAAGAATCTTTAAAAGTGAATCTTGAAGAAAACTTTGAAGAATCTCTCAGGGCTTTGATGTGTGCAGTGTGAAGAAATTTTTAAACAAGATCCGACAAGAAGTGTGCACTTGCGTTGGGAAGTAATGGGTCAATGAGGCAAGGACCCTCTTGTTCTTCGGGTTTTAAATTTTAAAATTTGCAATGAAGTAGACGTTTGGTAACTTTAGTTTATTGACTGAAATTTTATATTACGTTGCTCGAAGCGAACTCGAAATTAGTTTGAATAATTTAGATTTTAGTTTCTTTTAAACTAGTTTATAACTTTCAGTTAAACAGATCTGATTTGTTTGTTTTTAAGTTTGAGTTTAAGTTGGCTTAGAATCTTTCTTTAAGTAACTTTAAACAAGGGGTTGATTTCATACATTTTCTTAATTGACTATAAGTTTAAGAAATTATTTGTCCATTTCATGTATGCATGAAAATGAAGTAGCAATAAACAAACTATAATATTAAATATGGTTAATACATGAAAAAAACCAATATGCCTTCTTATGTTTTATGAAAAACTCTTCTAAAATACTTATGATATATTATATTCTCTTGATTATTAAACAAACAGAAAAACTAGTAAATTAATTTTTGCATATTGAAATTCGTAAATATATCGAAAATGCAGTGTGTGTTACTTTTTTTTTAATAATAATTTGTTAAGCAATCACTCGCTTATGTAGATGTAAAGGCAATGTTGAGGATGCATTGGCAAAGGCGTGGTGGTGATAATAGAGTTTTTCTCCTGTAACATCCCTTTGAATTTTCTAATATAACAATTATTTTATCATTATTAAATTACATGGGGAATGATAATACTCTTTTAGTGCTTTTATTGTGCATTTTGTTGTTTTATTAGAATTATTATCACAACCAATCCAATAACTCCTTAGTCACATATCTAAATTATGATTGGACCATATAACAACATGCATATTACATAACACATACATGTCCATGGATACATTGTTCTAAGAGCCAATCATAATATTTCTAATTGTCCTTTAACAATGAATGAGATTGGTTTAGTTGTTAAGCAAAACAAGCAAAACTCACGTATGAATGATTTTTATGGATATACATACAGATGTTCATGCTTGGGTTTAATGTGATAGCCAATAACATCAATTATAAGTGGTCACTAAACTTGATTATCATCACATTCATGAATTATAGATTATTCATCAAGTATGATGATTTACGGGTACACATTTATATGATATAAAGCTCACATACGGATGTTTCAGCCATCAACATTTCACATTTTGACAATCTGATTTCACATAGCAAATGATATTATCTATAACCTAACAACATTTTTGAGGCTTTAATTTGCTTGAAATTAGACGAATCAATTGTTAAATTCAATATACAGAGAAATTCTAATTCTTAGAGACATTTATTTAGAAATACATGATTATAAAATAATTTGTTTATTGTTACATTTATAAGAACACATTTTAGGTATACATTTAAACCATGTATAGTTGCGTATATGGGCTTCTTTGCTCATTACTCGCAAAAGAGAACTTAACATTTTGCTAGAATTAAGATTTGCCTCAGTCAACGTCGATTACTCTTATTGATGGGGCTATGGAAGGATTGTGAACCCTAATGTCTTGTATTATATCAGATGAAGACATACAATACAAGTGATTGAAGGAAGACCTAAATTTTCTTATATACGTAAAGGTTTACTAAAACTAAAAGTTTGATGAAATGCTTAGAATAAGAATGAATTTACCAAAATCCCTTCAAGCCAAAAAATTAAATTCCCTTGAAAAAGTTGATTATTCAACTAACAAAGTTGAAACATCACATTCTCTTATTACCGTCATAACCACTGACACCTCTGTCATTGTATCATCATCGTCGTCACACCAACCATTGTGAACATGCCCTACCACCACCCCCGCAAGTATGGCTCTTGGTGGACTTATAAAATTTATAAGGGTATAAATAATATTCTGTTAGACCAAAATAAGCTCCACATTCATTAATGAAACACATATATTAATATCTTAATTGATTTTTTTCGTAATCATAATAAACATATTTAGTTTTATGTTTTGTGAACAATTCTGCCATCAATTACGCAGTTATCACTCAAATGTTATTATGTTTTGTTTTATTATCATTTTCTTAATAATAAACTAAAGTCGATCTAGCAATTATTTAATATTTTATAAGCAAACCTGTACATATGGTTTATTAACTTTCTTTACACTTAATGTGATTATAACCTTTATGGAACGTGACTTATTTTTACAACATTAATATACACATAGCTTAGACCTTATAAATTTTGATTTTAAAAAACCCTTAAAATTCAGTAAAGTTATCTTTATATACTCTAAAATGACAACTTATAATAATACACATGAGTGTAAATAGCAATAACTCATAACTTACAGTCGACACTAGAAAACACGAGGGGATCCAGTCTAATGATAATTGATGATTTCTTTCATTTTATTTCATATAGTATTTATTTAGTATTACCTCAGCATCATGTATAAATTAATTTATAGTGTATCTAATCTCATAATCATGTGTAGTCTAGATATATTAATAATATGTCATAGCCAAACATATATGGTTTTGGTGTCAATATTTGTCTAAAGCGTAACATAATCTTAAACTAGTGGTCAAAAGTATAAATTTTAAAATATTTTAAAGATATGCATCATGACACCCATATCATGATCTTTAGTTTAAAATACTTTAATATGCCCCTTAAAAATACAATGGTTATTTCTTTGAAATCTTGTCACTTGAATACATGATTATTTCCATGGTCTTGTCATTGTAATGAAGATGGAGAAACTTAACAAAGAAAGAATTTGTTAGATATTTAAGTTTAATAGTATTTCCTAATAATTAATATGATTATAATCTTTATCAAACAAATTAAGAGGTGTGGAGTGTATATTTATTTAAGTTTAATCTAATCTTCGATATAGAATATCTCTCAAGTAAAGGGGTTCCAAAGGGAACACCCTGTTGGCGAGGGTCCGGAGACAGCGCCTCTGCTAGCGAGGTCTAAGTGGTGACAACATTTAGCTGGGGTCGAGCTGTCAGGTCAGTTTGATAAAGTTTTATTTTGGTAAATATTGTTTTATTAAAAATGCATTATAAATTGATTTTTTCTGAAATTTCATATGTAAAACTTGAGAGTTTTAAGCTGTCTAAATTATATATGATAACTGTCGAAGGCAGTTACCCAATCCTTGCAAGATTTCAAATTTTTACAATAATTGGTTAGTCTTTTTGGTTCTTCTCTTTTGGTTGACGATCTTAACACACATAACAATTCATATTTTGATTAAACATTTGATGTAAATCCAAATAACTTTAATCTAAAAACAAACTTATGACTGTTTAGTTTTTTAAATTATCGATCATCATGTTATAACTGCTCTGCAAATTTTATATGTGACCATATGTTAAAATATACATGTAGGTACATCTATTATTGTATACAAATTGCGAAGCCATCAATCGCACTTAAAAGCAAAACAAATTTATCAATCGCACTTAAATCAAAATACATTTATCAATCGCACTTAAATTATTTTAATGACATCAAAATAACATATGTAAAAGATGGCGGCACCTACTTGCCAATTGCCATCGCTTGGTTGTATTAAAATAAAAAATACTATTCATTTTAATTGTATTAAAATTTAAAAGATACCATGGATTTGATAAATTCTGATAAGGTATACTTAAAATTTAAAAGGGTTCGTTTTTTCAGATGGGGTACACTTAAATTTTTAGATGGTTCGTTTTGGCCAATTGCTATGCGAAATGTTCATTTTGATATTTTTGGCATGGATTTTTTAGTTATGTGTTTGATTATAAAATTAATTTGGTAGGTTTTAGGTTTATTAGGATATTATTTGTGTTTCAGTTAAAATAATCGGTTTTAATCATATGATGATCAAATTGTAGAAATAGTCAACTTGCAATAATCTTCAATTTCAATTAGTAAAATAAGTTATTTGGATTTTGGTGGGATGTTTCATGCATTTTATGATATTTTGATTGTTTTTGTATAAAAAAAGAGGTAGTTGGATGAGTGGCTTGCCTTCTTAATTTTTCTAATTGTTACTTAAAAAAGATAACACATGAGATTAGTACAAGTGGCTTTTGATGGCCAACAAGTTTACAATCGTTGTAGAGATAAATACTCAAAATATTAATGATAGGTCGAATTGATAAAATTTTCTATATAACACAAGATAAAGAGGTTTTATAGGATTATATTATTTTAACTTGTAATAATTGTGTTAAAATTTATATGGAATTTATTTTTAACAACTAAGCATTACTAGATGGTTGTTTGGCAGACTCTTAATCAATCTTTTAATGGTTCAGATGTTTGAATGGTTCAGCACTTAAAGTTCAGACTGTTTGTTTCGCGAGCACATGTCTGAATAATTAAAACATTTACCTCTGAATGTTTAAACATTATACTGATGCTGAATAGTTAAGAGGTCCAATGCTGAATGGTTAAGACATATGATTTGAATTGGTCAGACATTTGTCTTTGTATAGTTAAACGATATATTAGCTCTTAATGATTCAAACCTCTTAATGATTCAGCATTTAATGGTTCAGACCTCTTATTGATTCAACACTCAATCATTCAAAAGTTACCAAAAAGACGCTTAAGTCTTTGAACTTATAATGACTCAACAAAGATGTTCCTTTATACACGATTAATATTTAGAATGTATAAAACACATATTACGGTTAACTTTGTTTAATTAAAGGACTAGTCGATAAAATTGAAAGTTCAAGTAGTTGAGTGTGCGTTCACAAAAGGTTGATAAGGTTTGTTCAAACATTTTTGTCCTATGATATATAGTTTCATGATGTCAAGATAAGAATTCGAAAATTATGCTATGTTTGTTTGCTTAACTTATTGTTGTTTCCGTGTTATATTTGGTTGATGTATAAAAACAAACTAGATCATTATTATGTGATTTGACAAACAAATATCTAGTCGTAACTAAAAGATATTATTAAAGGAGTGCACATATATTGCACATATTTATTTTTATAATAAACATTCGGACTAATAAGAGATGGTGAATGTGAGTGATGGACACATACAAATCATTCAAAATGTTTGCAATTTATTGTCACTAATTTCCCTAATCTTTACAAGTTTTTCTTGAAATTTATATATATCACGGATTTTAATTGAGGGTTAAAGCTAGTGGGTTCATACGATCAAAGCATCATATTATTAGCGACTATTGCTTCAGGTAGATACAATCATGAAACAAATAGAAACAGAATAAACACATCATATTCAAATAATCAGACTATGTAAACAAAATTTACTGGCTAAAACATAATCATATAATCAACTTTTAAATATTTTATCAAACATTGTCACATATCATTGATGTTATTTATAGTAAATTATACAATTCTTACCAATTAACAGACATTAATAAATCATGTCGGTGAAATTGTTTTACTCCGGTTTACGACTATCAAGTATTATACTATAGATAAAACAATATTATTTAGATTGTATTCTAGGTAACGATTATCTCATTGATAATCCATTATCCCTTTCTATGTGTTGGTTTTGTTCGGGCACTTCTCATGTCCAATGCCAACCGTTTGATTTAACTTTTACTAGTTGGCATATCTCAAGCATTGCATCATGCCCGTGTTAACCTTCAGGGCTACCCAATACCTTCCCCAATTATATAACATATTAGAATTATGTTAGATTAATTGTCTTTAATACAACTTAAAATAAACCATAGTATGCTGAATAAAAGTTTTATTTACGTTATTTAATGCCAATTAACTTACTTGTGGTATTGTCTCATCTGTCAAGCCATTTAAACCCTGTAATAAAAGCTACAATGAAAACAAATTTATGCAAATGAATGAATGGGAAGTCATAAATCTATCTACTTTAACAACATATTATACACACATATTCCACAAAAATGACAGTCATAAAAGTCATTAAAACATTTAATGTATGCTTTCTATTTCTCTGAATATCATAACATCTATTAAAATTACAATACTTATAAACTAATCTCAGACACCCTTTTTTCACAAATTTGTTTGGCTACTTGTGTTGATCTACTCCTAAATCAAAATTAGAGTTTATAATAAGCACACTTGAATCCGAGTTTGATACGTTGAACTTAATAAGATTGACTCTCTAAAAGCTATGTTTTAATAAGAAATATAGATATTTATGTTTTAAGATGGAGGCTATTCAAAATGTATTTACCTCTCGAACAACTTATCTGCTCAAATATTAAGTTAAAGCTTTCAAAGAAAAAGCTCCAACGGCTAAAGACACAATCATCTCTTGAAAGACTATTTTCAAAAGTTTGTGCTTTAGAAGCATAGACTTCTTCCAAATAACAAGACAACTTCTGATTTTGATGAACAATAAACTTATGGGCTACTATCATATGTTAGTTCCGATTTGGTACGATAAGGAGCTGTTTGACAACTTTTAAATGATTAAGTGTTGAACTAATAATAGGTCTGAATCATTAAGTGTTTAATCATTAAGAGATCTGAACCATTAAGAGCTAGTATATAATTTAACTATTCAAAGACAAATGTCTGACCAATTTAGATAATATGTCTTAACCATTCAGCATTAGACATCTTAACCATTCAACATCAGTATGATGGTTAACCATTCAGAGGTAAATCTCTTAACCATTCAGACATGTGCTCGCGAAACAAACAGTCTGAATCATTAAGTGCTGAACCATTCAGACATCTGAATAATTAAGAGGCTGATTAAGAGGCTGACAAACAGCCCGTAAGAGTTTCAAAATTAACAGATTTCATAAACAAAGCTGACAATAATAACAATGAATGGTACTACATATGTGTGTTGTGTTGACAACAACCAAATTCGTGGTATGTTGTTTCCGTGATAGATATGAGTGTACATTTTGGTACGTTTCAACTATTAAAAATTCCTAATTGTTTATACAGATTTACATATAATAAAATTCAAATCTTAAACATATATAATATATCTTCAAAAATATTTTTTGGATTTGACATAAGTAAAAAGTTTTAACGCGTTACCTTATTTGCTTGCCAAATCTTAAAAAAACAATAACCGCATTGTTCGTATTATTTGATAGTTTTATTTGATTTGTTTTACTTCGTACTAGTGGATCAATTCACTCAGTTTGATTTTGTGGATGCTTGCAACTAGAATTGAACCGAAAAAATCAATTATAAAAAAGTTTAAACTAAACAACTGATTTTTCGTGTTCCTCTATGTTTTTATGTCTTTCAACATTTCTGGTTTTACTATTTATTTGCTCGATCTAGTGAACGAGGATGATAGACACATGTTTATATACGTGGAAAAGAATGTAATGCAAATATTCTAATATCATTTTGTAACTATTATTTTATACTTTTATGTATGAAGTCACAGAGGCTCCATTTATCCTATGACGAGAAAAATATTCTATTTATAAAATTTTCTTCTAGTTAACCTCTCAAATTGTTGTTGATATGGTAGGTGAAGTGGTGACGAAAATTATTTTATTATGACTCCTTTTAGTTAAAATTATTTTTAATTGTATTGATTCCATCACTATACACTTACAATACGAATGATTGGAAAGTATAAGTCAATACTCGTTTATCAACAAAAATATTTATAAAAAGTAAGTTATATAGAATTTCAATCATATAAATAATAATAAACGAATAAGATATATGATAGAAAGCATAGCTTTAAGTATAAGTGCCCACATTTTGGAGAATTTTGCTTTTTTGATCATATAGAATAGAGTTCTTTTTAACCTTTTTATATTCTTCTATTCCTTAGAAAGCAATTTTATCTTATGAAAACAAGCCTAACATACAAGTTAGCAGTTAGCACACATTTATTAAAATGTTTACGTGTTATTTAAATATGCTTAATGAAACAAGTTTTTGTTTTTTTATCGACGGTGAATGATGGCGAAAGATCATTTTCCCTCTATTTTTTTCGTTAGTAGTATAAACTTTCGACTCGATAGTATAAATTTTCTGTTCGGTAGTGAAATTTTTTTAATAAATATAGAGTCCATCCCCTAAAATAGTTTACTTTCACCCTCCCCCAACTTTTGGTTAAAGCTCCCTCATTGAACGCATGTGACCTGACTCTCATCATTATAGGAGAAACTCAATATCCGAATACCCACTATAATAAAACTTTTGATCTATTTAAAGTATATTACACCAACTGATACTGAACTCGTGACATTCACTTTAGAAAGTCATGGGTGTCCAATGCCAAATCAATTGATATAGGTTTCACTGAAAAAAATTTATAAAATAAACTAAATGCATATTATTAAAATCAATCTTCCAATATATAATAATAGTAATAAATAACTAAATGACAAATAAGTAGTGGTGATCTTTCTTGTACCCCTCAAGTCCTTAACAACAAACTTGTGAAATGGAAGAATTATATTGTTATTAAGAGGATAAGTACAATAACATGTTCATATCATTTAGCAAATCAAATATAAAATGCTTTTTCTTAAACTCGTGTTTATTTTATTTTGATCCAGATCCATCAATAAATTATTGACACGTGTCTAATTAAATATAATATGAGCATTGTGGTGGTTTAGTTTGCATTTACCTAGTTACTTTTGTTTAATGACAAAAAAAACCCTTCATCTTTTATCATTGACAACAAATTTCCCATTGTTCTATCCTGTTTTCCATATCAAAAGATGCAACACAATTAACTTATGTTATCAATATTAACATGGTTAATGTGCTAATGATGAAGTCCTGTTCACTTTAGATAATCAAATAAGAATGCAAATTACTTTATTCAATCTCATGACTTGGTAGCTACTAGTCTACTATAGTATATGTCTTAAATCAAAGTTAATTTGACAAAACAAATTAATCTATTTCATACTTTATTAATCCTTTATAATAGGTTGGTACCCTCAAGGATTATACACTATAGGGTCTATCATATACTTCCCTCGTGTGAAAATAATTAATAACTTAACAAAACAACAGGTTAAAACAACAATTTTGAGACAAGTCTTATTAAGGATGTTGTTACATGGCTTAGTATTACAATCTACGAATATTCTTTCTTATAATGGATGCTTATTTATGGACAAATTAAAATAGTGAAACGAACCATGATTTTAATCGACGCAACCATTTATGTTGAGACCATGAATCTAATTGCTTAAATGATAGGGGAGGGCTTTGCTACTTGAAGAAAGGCATGGGCAAACAATGAAAAAAAGATGACATTATTTAAAAACTTTTGCATTTCATTAGGTACTTGTACTAATAAAGCTACAAATCTAGTTGTCCCTTTTCTTTTTCGTGAAGATACAATCATGGTTTCTTGGTGCTTTTGTGTTTTGGTAGATTGGTTTCTCTTCTTTTTCTAACTTTCCTTTTCTATAACTAAATGAATGGTACGATGTGAAAAGACAACCTTATCCTCTTTAACTATATATCCCTAAAGATGATGAAATATGATTAACTTTAAAAACTTTTATTAAATATTCATAATACATTGATAGACACATTTATGAAAGTTGGATTTGAATTCATAACATGAGTTAGAAGAACTAAAGCGTTAAATACCAATCATCTTTTCATGTAAAATTGTGATTTGTCATGAATATAAATCATTTTTTCCAAACTCATAATCTACTTTTATTAAATATTTTTAATGTAATTCAAACCTCAAATTGCACAATTCTAACCCTTAGGCCATGGGTATGGTGTAACTTTTTCTCATTTTACGTATACGTCAGATTACACACTTCATTCCCTTTCACTCGATCTCACCCAATAACTGATTTAAACCAACTTACCTTCACCTCACCTATATTTTTTATTATTTTCTTTAAATTTATCCATTTTATCCCTCTCACCCTTTAAAGCCCTTCTCTTCCCGCTCATTAAACACTTGACCCCTCTTTTCGCTCTCGTTACCGCCCACATCAAGACAATGTTTGACGAATTGAAACCCTTCACGGCGACATACAAACCAACGCCCCTAGACTTTGCACAATATATCGTTCATTCTTTTCAGATAAGATGAATACATCATTTTACCATCATGATTTCATTACACAACTTACTAAAATTTAATACAAGAAAATGAAAGGTTTTGAGAAAGACTATTTCATCATAAACAAATGAATAAAATACCCCTGTTTTGCTCTAAAGAAGAAGCCGGCCTTATGGACCATTTGGTCACATGAAAAAACACACGAACCTCGGTCAACCATAAACTCCCACAAAGTCTTACCCATATATAACAACACCACAACACACGTAATCACACACACAAATTCACACACACAAATCACACACACAAATCACACACACAAATCACACACACATAATTGATAATAAACTATGAGACATCAAGAAAGAAGTTTATACTTTCATGGATCAAGATTACAAGAAGCCACCGGAAAAATAACTCGAATTGGCCGGAGAATCCTCCGGCTAGAACTCCGGTGGAGTGTTTTGTTACAAAAGATTTCAGTTTGTCGAGAAATCTTGAGGTTTATATGGGATAGATTTCTTGTTTGTTCCATCGGAAAACCTGTACGGTACCGGAGATTGTCGCGCCGATCATCTTCTCCGGCGGAAGAAAGGGATTCCGGCGATGATCTTGAAGACCCCACCGTCGCCGGCGCCGGCGCCGGCGATGGGTATGATACAGATTCAGATTTGGTTGCTCTCAAGATTAGTTTATTGGGTGATTGCCAAATTGGAAAGACAAGTTTCATGGTGAGTTTATTTTTTTTAATGTTAAATTGTGAAGTTTTATTTATCTATTTGTTGTTGTTGCTGAGATTTTAATATGAACAAGAATTAAAGAAATGTTTTGGTTGGATTTTTTTATAGTTGATCTTACCATAGGTTGACGGAGTTTCCGATCATACTAAATCTTTTGTTTTTGGTATTTTTCAAGAGTATAATTGATCAAGTAGATATTATTTTTTGGGGATTATGGGTATTGTATATTTGGTTTCTTTTATTATGGGGGTGTTGTAATCTCTAGTTTTGAGATAAAATCTTTAAAATGTTTTTGTATATATATATTTTCAAGATTAAAAGCTAAAAAATTTGAAAGTGCTTTTAGGGATTATGGGTGTTGTATGTTTGGATTTATTGTGTTATGGGTTTGTGAAATTCTTACACTTGAGGAAAAATAATTTTATAATGTGTATATATTTTTTTGGTTTTTCCAAGCTTAAATATAATAAAGTAGAAATTATTTTTATGGATTAACTGCCGACTTTTTTATTCTGATCATATTGTGGAGTTGATGATATTAATGGTTATGAGGAAAAATAAGCTTTAAAATGCATTTTTTTTAATTATTATTTCAAGATTGAATATAAAAAACTAGATATCTTTATATGGATAACGGGTATTGTACACTTGCATTTATTTTAGTATGGGGTTGATAAAATTTATAATTTTGAGGCAAATAACTAAATATTTAAACTTTCTTGTTACTTTTGATACTTTCAAGATTAAATACGTTGGGGATGAACAAGAAAACAATAGCTTGGAGATGGCTGGTTTAAATCTAATGGACAAAACGTTGTCGTTTGGTGGAGCAAGAATTGCTTTTCGTATATGGGATGTTGGAGGTAATTAATATTTACATTCTTGCTATTTATTAAATACTTTTAACTTTCTTGAAATCTTTTTTAAAAAATAAATATATTTCATATTAATTAAAAAAAATACATAAATGCAGGTGATAGAAAGTCGAACGAACAACTTCCAATAGCTTGTAAAGACGCGGTGGCAATCTTGTTTATGTTCGATCTAACTAGTAGATGCACCCTCAACAAGTAAATATATATTTTTTAAAGTTATTATTATTATTATTATTATTTTCATTATTAAATGTAAGGTTTTAATATAATATATTTGTGCTTATTCTTGAATTTTCAGTGTGCTGGAATGGTATATGCAAGCAAGAAAATGGAATAAGGTATGAAAGAATAATTCATTATTTATTTTATTAGTATTTTTAAGTTATATAAACAAACAAAAATAAATTCTTTGGGTAGAGGAATAACTTCACACGTCTTGGGTTGTTGATTTTACAAGTTAGGTTGTCAGGTCAAGTGCATAGACTTGTCACTGTTTTTTTCCCCTTTATCAAATCAGCTTTAGTTAAATTTTATTATTAAAATATATAAAGTTCTGTGAATATTTATTATCGTTATATTTATAGGTGCGTTTTTGCCTTTTTGGGGTGTGACAAACTAATATTTTTGAATGTACAAACTTTACAATGTTAACATTTCTTTTAATTATATAACTATTTTTAATTGGGTACATTTAAAAGCGAGTAATGTTTGTATATCTTATATCGTTTATAATGGAAAAGTAAAATTTGTTCGGGTATTTGATATATATAGGTAAATATTATTGTTTTGCATAAATAATGTACTATATACATATAGAAAGAATAATTATTTTCATATTTTTTCTAAATTGATGACTGGTATATATAATATTAAAATTTTGCATGCAGACTGCAATTCCTATATTGATAGGGACCAAGTTTGATGATTTTGTAAGGCTCCCACCAGATCTACAATGGACCATTGTGATTCAGGTAATTAAGATAATACACACACATATAATATATTATATATAAATTTGGTTTTTATTACAGATTTAAGAATATGTTATAGTTATGAGGAATAATAAATAGTATAAATATGATTTAAAGATAAACATAGACAATAATTTAGTATATGATACAGATGGATATCTAGAAGAGCAGAGGGTAAGTCTTGACAAAAATGAATAGTTAAATAATATCTAAAATATTAGCAATATTCTTGTAATATTCTTCTAATTTTATTTAGAAGTTTCATGCACATAAGAACAAGCTTGAAGACTTTAGTTTGATTTACATACCAAGCATTTTTAATATTTCATGGTAGTTAGATTGTTTTCTCTCTCTTCAATTATTATGAAAAAAAATATTCCACATAAGCATGTTGTTGATGATGTGGCAGGCACGGACGTATGCGAAGGTTATGAAAGCGACATTGTTTTTCTCAAGCGCGACACACAATATTAACGTGAACAAAATCTTCAAATTCATTATGGCTCGACTCTTCAACTTACCATGGTCTCTTCAACCTAACCTAAACTTAGGTGAACCTATTATCGACCTTTACTAGAATCTCAGTGTCTTTTACATGTATATAAGCGACACATTGAACTCGAATCGAGCTAGAATAGAAGACCCTGATTCAATTTTACATAGGTTGACCTTACGTGAATCTAACTCTCGCATACAAGTTGCATAGAAAAGGGCTAACTCTTGTTAACGAACTTTCTTTTGTTCTTATTGTTCATACTGCTATGGAAATACCAGCATTCGATGTGATTTGAACCCACAATCTTTGGTTGAGAATTAATGGAGTACACACATTACTACAATATATTCCGTTAAAAATCAAATTGTATTCTCACATTGTAATATTGTATGAAGGCTAAGCAGAATTTGTCATTAACTTATTGAAAACTTAATTTGCCCATGTTTATTAAAAAGAAAACCAAAACTCACTACATTGGCACTCACAACCCTGGGCCAAAATAAGTCTAATCCATCCTACAACATCTAAGTAGTCAACACATCCATTCTTATTATCTACAAGCTCCTACTTCGCCTTCTTGTTCGGCAACCTCAGGAATCTTGAACCTTTGTTTGTCGTTCATCAATCATCACTGCTTTGCCTGTTTCAAGTTAACGAAAGCCGATTTAGAAAAACAGTACAGAAGCAGTAAAAAGAAATGTAAAATGTCAAAGTTCAGACGTTTTTTTATCCATAAAACTTCCTAATTAGTTTATTAAAAAGATCAAGATTATTATTCAAACTATTACTTTTGTAATTGGCGCTCTCACGTATTTATAACAATTTTATAATTTTAGGAAAAAGGGTTTCGGGTTAACTAATCTAACTTGCTAGTTAATCCCAATATGACCCGTTATCTAACCCACCCACTTTTCACCTCTATAATGTGACTTCATCACCATGTTTTAACCAAAAAGCCACTTTTATAGTTAGAATGCAACCGAAAGGCTACGGGATGAAGGGAGTATTGACTTTTCTTGTTAGTACCAACTACCAAGTTTAATATTTTGGGTCAAACACATAATTTATTTAAAAAAAATGGTCAAACACTGAACCGATTTAAACTTTTCACTAAAAGATGTATACATATACTTAGACAAACAGACCCAGAGACTCTCAACCTTATCACATTGTAGTGGAGCAGATTTATTATCAAGATTTCTTTAAGTTTTCATACCTGATATAAATATTCACTTCTTCAGATATAAAGTTTGACAACAAACACCAAAAGCATCTCAAAATATATATTTTTGTCCACTGTTTCGGGTATTTCGAGGTGCATAGACGAAACTGATCTATATTTCATTTATGAGAACCAAGAAAAACAAAAGGATTTCAAATGCCAGGAGGGTTTGTTTTAAGGTATGATTATTTGTTTTGTAAAATTAAGAATTTTATATCCATCAAGAATAATCGATTTTCGATAAGTCATCTCAAACTGCTTACTAAAAACAGCTTATTTCACCCAAAAATAAGCAGGTAAGCAACAAACACTTTTCTTCATCCAAATACTAGTATGTACGTATCTGCTTTTGAAAACTTAATAAACAGTTAAGCTGTTTAATTATATGATGTTTTATGGGTCCTAACAAAGAATTGATACAAATTTTGACTAAAAAACACACATCAATGCTTTAAATATATCCCAGACTCATCAAAATATAACAGTATAGTGGTCTACAAGAATGATTATCAAGAATTAGTTCTACCATTACTCATTATATCCCAATTTGATTTTCTTCTAGAAGTTAATACATCAAATTTGTCAAAGTGAAGAGTCCACCCATGCCATAATAACATCAAACTAGCAAGACAATCTAGTTTTAAGATTTTTGGAAATTTATAAACTAAATATAACTATTTTTAATTTATAAAAAGGAGCAAGAGGGTTACCTGTGAATACAGAAAAGTTCCAAAAATAGCAATTGCAGCTCCAATAGCATTGATTGGTTGGATAGGCGTATGGAAAATGATGATAGATGAAACAATAACCGATATACGTTTCATTGTATTTCCAATGCTAAATGTCAATGGAGATATTTCATCAAGTGACATGTATGAAACTTGATTGTATAAGTGATAAAAGATACTTTGGGCTGCCACCCACCTAATACACAAATATTAGCCACATAAAACGAGTTTTAGTCGTTATACTATCAGAATATAAAATGGAAATGAATAAGATATGGAAGCAAATAGAGCATTTAAAATGAAAACATATCTGCCTGGTATCACTTACTTTTGTGTTCAATATAACTACTTTAAGTTTTAGAGGTTGTTTGTATATGCGTTTTGTAACTGATAATCTGATTATTGTGATTTGAAGTTGCAATTTACAGTTTTTGAAGTGCGGATATAATTACCAATGAAACAATGTTATCATCGATTAAGTCCTGAAACAAATGCACTTCTAATTTAATAAGCTAAATAGCAGTGTAACAGAACAACAAAACGTCGGTATCAGTTAGTTACCAAATGAATTGGGGCCCAATTTCAGAGACGGCGTTTTGCCATCCAGCAGCCCAGACTTTTGGGCCTTCAACAGCAATTGCGAATGGCGTGAGGATCAAAAGCGACAGCAATGATAAACAAGCATAATAGTTCATTCCACTAACAGACTTTCCCTTCATGCCTCTTTTAGAAAATATGTTTCTAAACACAAACGCCAAATTGGATATCATAGCGCCCATAAAACCTGAAAAATCAATTACCAGTATGTTGATATTTTATGCAAAAATGCATTATAGGAACCCAAATTATTATGATAATTCATGGTATGCACTTACCGGTCATGTTGAAATTGAGTTCAGTAAGGGCTGCAAGACCACAACCACCAATGATCGGTACAAGAGACAAGTAAACCGGCATTGGGAATGTTTCTCCTAAGATAATTCTTGAAACCAAAACACTAAAAGCGGGTTCACCGCTTTTGATTATGTGTGTGAAAGAAACAGCAACCTTAGACATGCTTACAGTTGCTGCTACATGACCAATTGTATGCGCCAATGCAACCTGTTATATATTAAATAATTAAAAAACCTCAAAATGTTACAAGTTAATGGGTCATATTTTCAGATCACAGAAACACAAGTAACAATTAAATAAAGCATTTATCACATGGAGAGAATTTAAAGAACATCAGTCAGGGAATAAAAGTTTGAAACTTTGAATCATAAACTCTAGAAGTGACATTAATAAATTAAAAAATCCCAAATCAATATATGGACAGATTCATTAATATCCATATCACTAAATCCTAAATAACCATAACTTGCAATAAGTCAAATATATCAATATTAAAGTATAGTAATATACAAGTCAATGGGACATAAAAAGATCACAAAAACATGAATATAAGGAAGCCACTTAAGAAAACCAACAGTTAAACTCAAAAGGATTAAGCTAATAAACAATAACTTGAACAAAATCCATGTTGTAAACCCTCACTAGTAAGACAATACCCAGATTGATTTTTGAATAAATTAAGCAAAAGCCAAGCTAATTTAAGAACAATTAAGCAGAACCCAAATTGATTTTTGAATAAGTAAGCAAAACCCAAGTTGATTTGTGAACAATTAAGCAAAACCCAAGTTAAATCTATGAAAAATTAAGCAAAACCCAAGTTGATTTGTGAACAATTAATGAAAACCAAAACTGATTTGTGAACAATTAAGCAAAAACCATATCATAAACCCTAAAGACCACAAATTACTCACAGGAAACAAAGATTTCCAGAACTCAAGATCAGTATTGGGTGCTTCAGCAACTTTTGTAGCCCAAGATATCAGCATAATGGCTGATCCAGCAGCAAGTGATAAAGTTGAAGTCAGCCATGGGTATGGAAAAGCATTCAAAACCTTCTTATTATAAATGTTAAAAATAACATTCAAAAACCACCATGTTGCAAAATAAACACTAATTTTCGCCCTTTTTGCAGCTTCAATTCTCTCAACAACAATTTCCCCATCAGATCGATCAGCTTCATATGCCTTACAAACAACACATGATTTTCCCCCATGATCACCACATTCAGAATGGCGTAACGACCCTAAATCTCGAATCAATGAAACATGCAAGGGTTTTGAGTTAGTAATAACGGATAATTTGTTGATTTTGGGGTTTGAAATTGGGGGTGAAACCAAGAATTTCGATGCAGAAATTCGATGGTGATTGATGATTTTAGAGCTGCATTCAGTGATTGTTAAATTGGGTTGCTTCAGAGAGAAGATCATACTGAATTTCGACAAAAAGCTTGTGAATTGAATAGGGTATAAGATCAAAAGTGGGGTTTAACTAAAAAGCTTAAAAGAATCAAAGATTTATGAAATCTTGATCTTTGATTTAGCTATTTGGTGTAGAAAGTGAGATTTGATCGATCAAAAGGGTTCTTTTGAATCAATTGATTTGGGTTAACGTTGTGATTCAAGAACCGTTTGCAGCTTTTCTTGTAGAACAAATTAATGTTTGATCAGCAGTTTATATAATCATGAGGAAGTTATAATGTAATATTTAAGTGAAATCTTTTAAAAAGGTAACAAATTTACAAATCTTAACAAAAATATTATGTTTATTTCGATATAATAGTATTCATGGTTTTGTTTTTATCTTAACTAACAAATCAGTTTAAGATAGTATTGTTCAGTGTTTGTGGACTTGATAACCAATTAATTATCAACTATGTTTATTGATTATAAAATATATAAAAAAAGTTAACTAATTCGGTTAACATTTATTCAATTTTGACTAACGTACATGTCCAAATTATTATTGGTTAGTGTTTAGTTGTTGTTTGACGTGTTATAAATGTGATTTAAAACTGATAGCATAAGTGTTTATAAGAGAAAAAAAATAAATATATATATTTAAGTTAGTTAAAGCAATTTAAATAGATTATCCTATTATTGAGATATGAACAACTTTAATTCTTTAGCAAGTGACTCGTGGAGTAATTGGTGACTCTTGGATGAGAGTGTGAGACCTCTCAAAACATCTTCCAAAGGTGACAATAATTGAGATGGAGCCCTTCACCTTGCTCAAGGGTTCACCAATCTTTCTACTATTCATGAACCAAATAAGCCACAAAGGTAAGATTCAAAATGGTATTTTGGGATGAAAACATGTTTAAAATAAACTTCAGTTATAATTTATACCCAATGGATATCATGAAGACCTATAAAAGAGTGTGTATTAGGTACTTAGGTGTGCTAGAAGAACTCTCACTTGTATGCTCTAGTAGATGGTAATAAAAAACAGACTAATAGTTAAAATATGATGTAAAAAATATAATTGAAGATGTTTGTAACATAATTTTGTCCATTGATGAGAGGATGTGTTAGAAAAACAATGGTAACTTTAATTTTGCATGTTGGTACGAATAGTAACCTTTTTTAGTATCATTACTTTCCTAATATCGCTTCATACTTTAATATACAGAAATCAAAATCCATCACAAATGCCTCTCTACATTTTTTTCTCCTTTATTTGATATATATTATTTGTTTTTTTTTTCTTTTTTACTTGTTTCATTTTTCTTTTTTTTTTGTTATTCATTTTGTCCTTTTAGCGGTCTATTTTTTTTTTAATTTTATTTGTCTACAATTTAACTTATTATAGTTAAACCTAATATATCTTAAATTGTGTATATATTATTAAGATGTGATTATTTTTGTATGTGTCACTATAAATTTTATCTAACATTGATCTGGGTTGAATATAATATATAAACTTCTTTTATGTAAACAACAAAATTCACTCCCCCACCCCGTTGAGTTTATCTTCACAACAACAAAAGCTTCTTTTTTAAATTTTAAATATAGTTACGACGTATGTTATATAACAACAACATAGTGCTTTTCTTAAATTATAAATATACTATGCTTTATCTACGTTATATATATATATATATATATATATATATATATAGGGAAGGGTTTAAATGAAAACCACTTTTTTTATAAGAACTCTAAGAATTAATCCCAGTCACTCATTTTTTATCACATGCAAATCACATGTCATTTCTCATTTTTTTAAACGTTCGTAACTTTTTTTCACGGCATTATTTTTACAAAAAAAATTCACCATAAAATTCAGTATTTTTTTATCTTTCCAACGCCTACCATATTGATATACTTTTTAAAAAAAAATCGTACATCCGTTGTTTACATATGTGTAAATCTAGTTATACACATGTGTAGTACTGGATTTACACATGTGTAGTACTAGATTTACACATGTGTAAATCCGATATTACACATGTGTAAAACGAATTTCGTTAAAAAACGGAATTTTTTTTATTTTTTATAAATTTTTTTATATATTTTTTATGAAAGAGGGAAAGTTGGGGAACATTTTTGTGTTTTTATTTTTTTTATTTTTGTGTTATTTTTTGATTTATAAAATTTTTAAATATGTTTTTGTTAATTACAATTTTGTCATTAAGAACTAG